>MJUT01047614.1:121564-138563 GCA_002080005.1 Gigantidas platifrons | reverse complement strand
GAACGAGCGTATGGTTATTTTAAAGGTTTGAGGACACTAAATGGATAATCAATCATAAGCTGTAAATCGAAGGTCAGAAAACACAATCATGAAAATAATAAAGAAGAAACTACAAACAATGGTCCACAAAACACATAAGGTTGAGCAACACGGGCCTAATTAAAATTCGTAATGCACTCTGATGCTCTGGATGTTTAAATTATTCCTGCTCTATTAGTGGCATCCGTCGTGGTATTGCTACACAACATGAATAACTTTTGATATGGAAATCGTATGTATAAATAAACATAAATAACATAAATGAGACATGAACCCCTACAACACAAAACGCCGATTCGAAAATCATTTTTAATTCGAAATCGCAAAGGACAATGCAACGTGGATCTAAGATCGTGAATTATGCATGGAATTAAACAAAATGAACATCACGAGCCCCACTAAAACTCAATGGTACACAGGTACATTTTGTACACAGGAAGGCTGAGTGGTTCCTGTTCCACTAGTTGTATTTATAATTATTGAAATTAGGCATATTGGGTGTCAAGTCATGAGCACGGAAAGGACGGATTTCACCACGACGTGCATATCATATCTTTTTATAATCTGTGAAACAGTGCTAGACATTCCGTACCGGTCAACCAAGTCATGATGGCGGCCGCGAAATTTGATAACCTCAACTCTATCATTAGTACACTTGGTTGTATAACGTTCTTATTAGTACCAACCTTTTATCAAGGAAATCCTGACAGGATACATATGCTCTGGGGATATCGTATTATTCCTAGATGTAGATCAATGCATGAAGCAAACCTAGATGTGTCTGTGATATCCTGAATTTCATGTTCAATGTAGAGGTATATGTGATCAAAATAGTTTTGACTTTTTCAGTGAAAGGACAAAAGATATTTCATGGGTAAACGAAAGGCTACACAACCTGATATTCATTCAAGTCAAATAAAATCATCTGTTGAATCAAAATGATAAAAAAAAAGTTTACAAACGTTCTATGCAAATGTATATCGGTATGTTACCAGTGTCAACCAAATCTCAATGTTTTTTTAACAGTAAAAAAGAACATGTCAAAACCGTAACGGATCACTCCCCCAACATACTTCCGTAACAAATACCATCGACAGAAACCGATGTGATTCAGTTAAATCAATGAATGGATAACAACCTTATACTCCTGATAATTAGATTTGTATTGTCTGAGATATAAATATTTAATAGTACTGATTATATTATCACAAATGGTCAGGGCCAATAAGGATATTCAGGTAAATATTTGTACATACAATAATAGTGTATCAAATAAATGTTAGTCGCAAATAGTTTCAGGAAATGCGAATGGCAAACAAACAAAAACGTAGATATTTATTATATTGCAAACGACGCGTTTCTGAAATAAACGTTAGAGAATACCGAACTGGCAATCAAAAATGGACAATCAAGAGAAACGGGCAATATAGGGTACACAAGACGAAGAAAAACAATACAAAAACACAACACAATATGTGTTGGAGACCACTATGCGTAAGCAAACACATATAACGTAAATAAGACATGAGACCTCCTACAACTGAAATAACATTCATTAAGTATGCACATAGTAAAAATACTGGAAAGTCAATTAATTAAAAAAGTCTTTAGGAGCAAGAACAACCAAGGTCTTAAGCAGGATAGCCTAAATATGTCAAGACTATAGTTATACCTGATAGAAAATAACACCAAGGTCTTAAGCAGGATAGCCTAAATATGTCAAGACTATAGTTATACCTGATAGAAAATAACACCAAGGTCTTAAGCAGGATAGCCTAAATCTGTCAAGACTAGTTATACCTGATAGAAAATAACCTTAGTGTCAATAATAATTACATTGTCGGGAACTGTAAGACTTTTGTCAAATAAGTATGAATGGCATATTGTTTTAAATACATGAGTGTTAAAATATGTAATTATTTTGAAAACTAAGGTTGACCCCCCCCCCTCAGGCATAGGTGACATTAACCGATTTTAGTGATACTATTTAGATCTTTTAAGATTATTTGACTCTCAGATATTTTGTCTTTCAGCGTCAGCGTACCTGATGGTCATTCCAGAAACGCGCTATGCGCACCAAGTTTAATATCTACGTTTTAATCGTGTCTACAAACTCTTTATCATTTCAATGTTAGTACTTTCTAATTATGCAATGAGCGGTAAAATAGGCTTTATTGTTTTAAGCTTAGCTTTATTTAAATTTGACTATCAGAGGAGACTGCGTGATTACTTGTATGGATATTTTGTCTTCAGTGTAAAGAGACAAGCTCATCCGTTTGTTTACAACTAAGCTGAGTACATAAGTACTGTTCCTTTTGTTCGGTTCGCAGTGCTCGGTTTTAACAGCTGGCGTGTAATTAAGTTATGTCATCTATGTCATCATTTCTGGAGGTTATTACTCTTAGATAAAAATTAAATACGACAACTCTATTGGCGTCGTCACAGAAACAGTAATTCTATAATTGTAATTGGATCTGATTACGGCTTTGCCACCACTAGTTTCTCTGTAAAGTGTCTCTTGTCAATGGTAGCGTTAAAAGTTGGTTATTGATGTTAATTTTGATTGATTAAGTCCAGTTCTAGGGTTAACACTGTTAATCTACTTGCATCCTATAACAGCCTATCAATTTGATTACATTATCTCCTGTCTGTGAAAAATCAGAATATTTTAACATGATCGTAATAGAATATCACCAGGATGGACAGTAAGAAATATTATTGGAAAACATATTTCATTGTAAATATGAATGAATATGTTTTCATTACAGAATAAAAAATACAACCTCCATGACATAACTGGAACATTGTTGAAAGTGGCATTCAATACCACTATTCCCCTTATAAGTACAATACTACAAATAAAACCTATATATCTATTTTTGCGGGTATGGTGGTTTTCCTGTGGGTTTCTGGTATAACCTTCACGATGATGTATACTCATAGATAAAATTACAGTTACACCATGACTATACAGGTATGATGCGATAACAGTCCAAGCTTCTCTTGATGTACACTGTTGCACTCTATTGATTACCCAAGGAATCAATTAGCTGATACAAATTAGAATGCAGTTTTAAAATAAGGGCATCATGAAGTCTAAGTACTATTTATATTCTTGTTCTTTTTATAGTATACAAACACTATAATTTCGTCTCTCTTTTATGTCATCATAAGTATATAAAAAAATTATAAAACATTTACATTTTCGTAATCCTGGTAGCAATGTGACAGTAATGTCCTTTGTAAATTCATACAAGAGTAATGAATATAGAAAATCGTATCAACTGTTATACAAACACCAGTTTGTGATGATTGATTGATTGATTGATTGATTGATTGATTGATTGATTGATTGATTGATTGATTGATTGATTGATTGATTGATTGATTGATTGATTGATTGATTGATTGATTGCTTGATTGATTGATTGATTGATTGATTGATTGATTGATTGATTGATTGATTTTTAAAAATTATACAGTAATGAGAGTGGAATGAGACAACCTGAACAACTACGTTTGACTGCCATCAGAAAATAATATTTTGAGAGATGGATAAGAACAGAAAATAAAACCAAGCAGACATAACATATTATGTTGTTATTAGTAAAGAGTAATGTGGGACAGTTATTTTCCGAACTCTTTTCTTATATTTTGTTTTAATATATATCAATATTTGCTATGCCTAATTATATATATATATTCTTCATATTAACATTGATTCATGAGTTGCACACTTAATATAAAGTGAAACACAAAACAAATCCATACTGTCGGGAGATTTCCAAGATCTAATAATACAATCGAACGAGGAAAAACGATACCCTTAACACAAAACTATATGACTGCTGACTTTCCTGGCTTGGTACAGGCACTTTACTAAAAAGTGGCGGGATAAAGCTTGTTTTATTACATAATTTCATGTGTCTTACTGATAATGAGTCAAGCTGTGGACGACGTAACACTTCAGTACTGGCACACAATTATTTGAATTCATACATTATTTGCATTCGCGTTTAGACTAATCGTAAAAATAAGTTGACAATACACAATTTGTCAATAAGTTTAGATAATAATCCAGGACTGGCAGGCGGTCACCATCGAAGGTGTTATAATTTCTGCTGTCAGTATTTATGTGCTGGAATGAAGCTCTTCTTGTAAATTCATAGATAATTTAAGTAAACTTGACACTACTGCACAACATATCATACCCCTATATCGCCTATTATCAAGAAGAGTTTGAAGATACAAAAGGGGTAATCAGAATCCGTAAATCGAGGAAGAACAGACAACACAATGACCAAAAGATAAAATACAAAAGGACAAACAGCGATCTACAAGACATACACATACAATCGGGGGTGAAGTCAGGTGCTCCGGAAGGATAGGCCGTTCCTGCTCCACTAATGGCATCCGTCGTGATATTCTAGTTTAAAAAAAATTCGGTGATAGCCTTTGTATTGATCAATTTTTGTATCTGATGTATGCGCCTTATTGTATATTCATCACTTCACCTTTTCTAATTTTGGTTTCCAGCAACATCGAAATTATCAGTCAAAATTTCATGTCTGTTACATTTATAAATTTGTTATTTTCTGGATATTTTTCAGCCAATGATTTTTTTTTTTAAATATAAGATACAAATAAATAACTATACAAAAGGCGATAGTATAGGTATACTAAATAACCCCTGTTATCAAATAGCAAAACTTGTGGTTCCGGTAGACATGCAATGTTACTTTGTCATTTTGATATGTCATATACAAAGGTATATCGACCAAGGGCCAGTACCAAGAAGCCATCTTATTAGTTAAGATAAAAAATGATTGACAGCCCTTAAATTGGATGTCACCCTTAGGTTTAATCCCTCACCCATAATCTCCTCGTAAGATAATCTTAGCTTCCTCCTGTACCAAGAAAGTATCTTATAGTTAAGGACGTGCAATATGCAATCTTTACATCCCCTTAACAAAGTAGGCAAGTAGGCATGTACCAAGAAATATCCATACCTCCATAAGATCATCTTATCTCTAAGAGTGGTCAGTACCACCCGTTGTTTGTTCTTTAGCAGCCAGTTTTATCATTTGCTCTTCTTCTTGAACTCGGAAGGCTACACGGGCAAAGACAACAAATGGAAAGAAGACTTTTTATGGACAGGTCTAACCCGTTAGACTTTTTAAGTGACGAGCAGGTGATAAAGAGATACAGACTCGACAGAGACAGTATTTTTGATTTATGTGATGATTTTAAGAATCAACTAGAAAGACTAACAAATCGATCCTCTTCACTGCCTGTATCCCTGCAAATTATGATAACCCTCAGATACTATGCTAGTGGAAGTTATTTAAACGTCATTGGGGATGTTCATGGCGTTAGTAAGATGGCTGTTTCCAGAAGTATCACAGATGTTACTCTGTGTATTGTGAGAGACATTACTAAGTACATTAAATTCCCAATGACCAATGAAGAGCAAATGTCTATAAAGTATGCTTTTTTGACATCAAGGAATTTCCTTTAGTTCTATGAGCCATAGATGGGACTTTGATACCAATAAAAGTGCCTTCTGTTGACGAACCATTGTATGTACGGTATGTAGAAAGGGTTATCATGCCCTTAATATTCAATGTGTTTGTGATGCAAATTACTTGTTTCTTGATGTTGTTGCTAAATGGCCAGGATCGGCACACGATTCCCACATTTGGAACAATTGTAAACTATCTGAAGCTTTTGAAAGTGGAATAATAAAGGATGGGTGGTTGCTTGGTGATAGCGGCTATGGCCTAAGGCCATGGCTTCTAACTCCTGTCTTAAATCCAACAACCCCTAAGGAAAAAAGTACAATAGAGCTCATAAGTCAACCAGATGTGTCATTGAGAGAACTTATGGCATATGGAAAATGAGGTTTAGATGCCTTTACAAAGGGTTAACATTTGTACCAAATAAGAATATAGATGTAATCCTTGCCACTGCCGCGCTACACAACATTTGCATGAAGAAAAGACTTCCTTTAGATGGAGAAGTACCTATTGAACAAGATGGTGATCAGCCAGAGGTGAATATTGTTGACAGTGATGATGGCAGGTGGTTGAGAGCACAGATTATTGAAAATATATTTGCTTAAAAACAAGCCTATTGACTTTTCAGGAGTTACTGTTCAAATTTATCTTCATTTCTTTATCTGATTATAGCACATTTGTATGCTCCATTTGGACTTGAGATACCCTATCATACATGTTCATGAATTTTATTCACTTATTGTTGATTAGCTCAAAGATTAGTGGTGATGTGCAACTTTTTCAATTTTATAGCCGATTAAAATTGGAAATTATATTTTTTGTGAACACTCATAATAAATGTTTCAAAGCACTAAGAAAAATATTGACTTATTTAGTTTCAGAGGAAAGCCTGAAGTGAAACAGTGGACCCAAGGCAAGTAACTGGTAAACTTTATCGCATACAAGTCGAGTGCGCCCTTGTTTGTAATGTACAAAGCGGGGCGCGAATTCATTCTGTAGCGGTGCACATTTATTGATGAAGATAGTGTCAGACCCCGACTGAACTTTTAGATCAAAAGTTTTCTACTTACTATAAAGTCCTACAGAGTTGTGAATTTACGATATTCGGTCATAAGGTTGTACTGTTCTTCTTTGTCCTCAGTTTGTTCAGCAGTATGCATTTCCTGTGGTGAAACATTTTGAAATTGTGAAAAGTTCTCAGTTTGTCCAATTGAATTTGACTGCTTTGCAATAGCTTTGATACCATCAGCAATTTCTTTCGCACATATGTACCTGTTTTGTTCAATGGTTAATCGATCTTTTTCTATATCTAATCGTTCTTTTTCAAATTTTAAGCCTATCTTTCTCAATTGTCAGTATATCACCAGGCATGTCATTTTGGCAAGAAGCTTCATTATCTTCAAAAACAACTGATTTGATTGTACGTTTTTTCATAGGAATAGTTATGAATGTTTCTGCTTCACCCTTTTCTTTAGTACCCCTCTTCTTAATATCTTGAGTCATAGACTCCCTTTTTTCTTCTCTCGACTTATGAATCTTTTAAGTTGTTTATCAATGATTTGTTCTTTTTCTATAGTTTTAACTGCTCATTCATGTCTTTATTTTCATCATTGTCACTGTTGACATTTACATCACTGTCGTAACAAGTAAGATCAATATCACTTTGAACTAACCTTTCATCGATGTACAAATTCAAATGCTCCTGCTCCTTTCCTTTTGCCTGAGTACATGCAACTTCAAAACAGTCCGTTCCCCCCGAAACTCCACTAATTGCGGTCGGTCCCATTATCCCTACGACTTTCATTTCAACCTGAGACAACTTAGTGTCCTCCAAATCAACCTCTCCACCTCCAGTCTTCTTCCTTTCTCTTATCTCCGAACACCTTTTTCCTTTCACATTGCTTGACCAGTCCTGCCACGTTTTTTCGAACCTCATCGATGGTTCTCGTGTTACCACAGTTTGCATTGATTTTTGCCGTAATCTGTGTCCAAACTTTCTTTTTCTTTTCGCATATAGTTACGTCTGACAGTTTGCCGAGTAAAAGAATTTTGTTCGTGTCCACTTCATCGGCCAAAATGTCTAGCTCTTCGGTTTTAAAATTTGGCTTTCTTGCTCATTTTGCCATGATTGGATCGCTACTAGGTCAACTGGCGACTTAATACGTGAACTGAATTCTTCGTTACTTCAAAGCACATCGGCCTCAAAGATTGACAAAAAATAAAACATTACAAGGAAACCAATGACGGATTTAACGGAATTACTTACGATGTGCAATACTGTAAGGATATCTAAGGGAATCATAAGAATTCACAAAGATCATTAAAAGGGGAAGAAAAGTCTTCTTCATGTTACACTCTTTGTATTATCTTTCCGTTATCGTAAGATTAATCTTACGATTGTCTTAAGATTAGATTTAAGAGTATTTCTTGGTACTGGCCCCTGTATTTTAATTCAGGTAGGCGTGCAATATTTATTTGTCAGTTTGAAATATCAAATAAAATTTTATATCGCCATGTGTAATATGGTTCGTATAGGCGTGCAATATTACTTTGTCGAGTAAGCAATTTATTCTATCTCATAATGTCAAATTAACGTTGATTTTTTGACGTAATACAAATGTAATGCTTTGTAAAACAAAAAGTAATGATTCTCTAATGTGACAATATCAAAGGAAAATTCTCATTTCACGCAGCATATAGTTTTAAATTGAAACTTTCTCCTTCATTAGAAACTGATGTCAGTTAATTTGAAAATTGTAACGAGTAAACTATATCAATACTGCATTTCCTTCCCTTTGCACATGTTGTATGTTTGTTTTTGTTTTTGTTTTTATTTTTGTTTTCCTTGTTGCTTTTTTTAATTAATATAGATTGTTGTATTAAAACAAATAAAACAATGTTTACTGCAACTGTAGGAGAATGTTTGGCTATTAAGAATATTAATACAATTTAATTACAACAAATTAAATTCATTTATTTAATTTATATGAGGGCAATTTTTTATATATGTTTTAATATGTTTAAATTGTTATAAGCGGTATTGTATTGGTTGATTGAACCGCTTGATTGTCGTAAGCGGTCATACTTGGTATTTAATCGAGTGCACCGGATTGAACGTCCTCAGATTCGATATTGACCTTACTGTGGTGGACATTTAAATTTGGATTGCTTCTCACATTGAACAAGACTTTAATTTAATTAACATGCCAAGGGGTCGTGGTAGAAGGGTTCAACCTCAAGGACGAGGGCGTGAACCGTATGGTTTAAGGAACAGGGCTATGCCGATGAATCAACAGCAGCCAGTTCCGAACAGGCGACAGGGACAAATTCAACGACAGGAACCAGTTCAACACAGGCAACAGCATGCAGTTCTTAACAGGCGCCACGTACCAGTACAACACATGCAACATAATGTGCCGGATGTTAATCCTGAACAGGTCGAAGCACCAGACCATGACCAGCAACAGGCTTGTATACAGCCCCCTGTACCTCCTCCAGTTGCAGCACAGACTGTGAACGAAGTTCAAACTGCTCAACCTGGTAATATTATTTCAAATATAGTGCAACCCCCCTCTCATGATGACCCATTATTAATACCAGGTTTTTCCAATGACCTAGATATATTTATTTCTAAACAAACAAAAGAAAAGGTTTGGAATTTCGAATACGTTGATTTATCACAATTTTTAACTCGAAATTTTATCAGTAATGTTGATGATCAGCCATGTAATTTAGAGGTGGTTAACGGGAAGCTTGTTTTACAACAAAGGCAAAAGAAAATCAAAGATATAGACACACTTGATCTATGGACAGATGCATTCACAAATTATGCTCAGATCATTATTCAAAATCATCCTTACAAGGCTTCCGAGCTATTGAAATACATGTCAATAATAAGAAATGTTGCTCATGAACAACCTTATTCAAAATGGCTTCTCTATGATGAACAGTTTAGATTACGGATTTCTAGAAATTCATCGAGGTCATGGTCAACAACTGATGGTGACATATGGCTTAGATTTATTTTGTCTGGGAATTCAGCTGCGGTAAAGCCTGATATTCAGAAATCAAAATTACACTGTTTTGATTATAATTACAAAGGTCGTTGTATAAAGCCAGTTTGTACTTACAAGCACACGTGTATGAAATGTCAAATGAAACATCCAAGTATTCATTGCTTTAACATAAATGGAAACCAAGTTAATGCACAAACTTGTCAAAATAATGGGTATGGTCAACCCACCCAAGAAGTTTCTCAGTTTAATACAAGGCGAGGCTTACTTCAAAGGCCAAATCAAAGTCGTTAAGCTTAAAAAATTCCAAATAGTATGCGTTGATCGTTAGATTACAAAACATTACACAATTATGTATTTGTTTTCAGCATCCACAAAAGAATATATCTGGTCGTTAGGAAAATCACCCATTGATGTCGAAAAATTAAGTCAGTTGTTGATAGAATATCCCAACAATTCTGCTTCAAAAATTATTTATGAAGGTTTTAAATACGGGTTTCCAATACATTATTCTGGTCCTCGCACTCCTGTTGATTGTCAGAATTTAAAATCTGTTCACGAACATCCAATAAAAACGCGTGATAAAATTCAGAGTGAAATTGACCTTGGTCGAATTTCAGGTCCATATAATAAAAGGCCTATTTCGAATCTTCGCTGTAGTCCAATAGGTCTTGTTCCAAAAAAGACAGGAGGTTTCAGATTGATAACCCATCTTTCATTTCCACCTGGCAACAGTGTTAACTCTTACATTGACCCGGTTCATTCTTCTGTGCAGTATTCTCCGTTTGACCATGCAATATCTTTGATTCAGAAAGTAGGTCAGAACGCTTTATGTGGAAAACATGACATTAAATCTGCTTTTAGATTGCTCCCAATATATCCAGGGTGTTTCGATTTGTTAGGTTTCAAGTTGAATGGATACTTTTATATTGATAAAATGTTGCCAATGGGATGTTCTCAGTCATGTTCTTATTTTGAAACTTTTTCAACATTTATTGAATGGGTTGTTAAATCAAAATCAAATTCAGATAACGTTGATCATTACTTAGATGATTTCTTTTTTGTTGGGAAAGCTGAAACTGATGAATGTCAAAAATTAATGAATTGCTTTGTTGGTGTTTGCAATTTTATAAATGTACCAGTGGCACATGAGAAAACTGAAGGTCCCTCAACCATTATTGAATATCTTGGACTGACAATTGACACTGTCAATATGTTAATAAAAATTCCGAATGACAAAATTATTGAATTGCAGGAGAAAATCGGGTTTGTTATGAACAAAAAGAGAGTAAAATTACGAATCATTCAATCTTTGGCTGGTTCTTTCGCATTTTGTACCAGAGCCATACCTGCAGGTAGAACTTTCATTAGAAGCTTGTATGCATTAATGAGTAACGTCACACAACCACATCATTATGTTAGGGTTACAAACACGGTTAAATGTGATCTTTTAGTTTGGCTTGAATTTCTTGGTACTTTTAATGGAATTTCATTTATTTTGGATAAGAATTGGTGTTCAAGTGATGACCTCCAGCTTTATACTGACAGTGCTGGTGGTCAAACAAAAGGTTGTGGAGTTTATTACTCTGGGAAATGGGCAATGCTGAAATGGCCAGTAGATTGGGCCAATACTGACATTTTGAAAGATATTACTTATCTAGAGTTGGTTCCTGTTGCTTTAGCAATATTTTTGTGGGGCTGTGAGTTTAAAAACAAAAAGATATTGATATTTTCTGACAACAGTGCAGTAGTCAGTATTATTAATAACAAATCATCAAAATCGGATAGAGTTATGACATTATTACGTCATATTGTTTATTGGACTCTTTCCTTTAATTTCCATTTAAAATGTAGACATATACCATCGTTTAGAAATAAAATTGCTGATTCTATTTCTCGTGGACTGGTGGAATACTTCAGACAATTAGCACCTGCTGCACAGACGTACCCCACACCAATTCCTGTGCAATTTTGGAGCCTTTTGTGCAAGAAGCCAACATGTTAATTGAGGCATCAAATTCAAAGAACACATGGAGTACATATGAAAATGCTGTCAGTACATTTCAGAAATTTAGGCGACAGTATTGTTTAGATTTAATATGGCCTCCACCGCCTTATCATTTGATTAATTTTTTAGCTTTTTTGTCATCAGAGTTGTATTCTCCTTCAACTGCTAAGGCATAAATGTCTGCAATTAGTTTTGTTTTAAAGTTAAATAACCAATATGACACTACAAAATCATTTCTTATTAAAAAAATGCTGAAAGGTATGTCAAAGGTTCATTACATGCCCGATTTAAGACTTCCTATAACTGCTGATATGATGTTAAAATTTCCTCATGCTCTTGCTCGGGTTTGCAATTCTGCATATGAAACCAGTTTATTTGTTGCAGCATTTTCTCTTGCATTTGGCGCTCTATTACGTATAAGTGAAATAACTGCTTCAAATGAACAAAGTGCGTCACAGATTATTCAAAAAAGTGATATTTCATTTTTTATATATGTTTTAATATGCTTAAATTGTTATAAGCGGTATTGTATTGGTTGATTGAACCGCTTGATTGTCGTAAGCGGTCATACTTGGTATTTAATCGAGTGCACCGGATTGAACGTCCTCAGATTCGATATTGACCTTACTGTGGTGGACATTTAAATTTCCCACCCTCCCTTCCCCTTAATTAAAAACCGATACTGCTCTTTGTTATATATTTTTCAGAAGATCGTCATGGCTTTAGAAATTGTCTGCAATGGCTGTAGTTGAACACCTGATGGATGGTGGATTTGACATATTTACCGCTATGGATCACCCAGCGGTTTACCTCTATTGGACCACCCAATAGTTTACTGTCATCAATTTTGTTGATGACCAATTGATTGAACATTGAACATTGAACTGAAATGATTTATTTATTGAATTTGATTGAATGTATTATATTGTTATATTTATAAAGCCATGACAAATAACAGCCAATACAACAACTACTTGTGTTTTATCTTATTAAGTGATAAAGTGATAACTTGATGGACATTATCTACAGGAAACTTTTCACATTTTAGTAATTGGTAGTTTTGTTCAATTCTTGTCAAGGAAGTTCTAGTGTTTACAAGGTCTCAATTGCTTGTTTTGGGAATATATAATTTAATAAATTGAAATCAATAGATAATAACAGTAAACTCTTTCTATTCAAAGCATTGAAGACTGAAAATAAGTCGGAATTTTACTTGAAATATCCAGATTTTCAAATAAGAAGATTAATTTGTAAATTTAGACTAAGTGACCACTCTCTGGCAATTGAAACGGGACGATATAAGAAAATACCTCGGCATTTACGAACGTGCAATAAATGTGAAACTCTTGATGACGAAAACCATTTCTTTTTAAATTGTAAGCTAAATGAACATCTAAGAAAAGCTTTTCTCGGTGACAATACTATTAATTCAAATCTACTTGAAATTATTTTAAATTCGACTAACATCAAGCAGGTGACATTTTTAGGCTCCTTCATTAAACAGTCATTGGAACTGAGGACAGGGGACACTTGATTCCATTTGTTCTATTGTGTATTGAATTTGTTTATATGTAGTACATTGTATGTTTATGTATTGTTGACTATTCAATGTAACCATTGACCCTAATTAGGGTGGAAATTGTGCTTATTAATAAAGTTATTTAATAACAAGAGTCTATAACGATATAATCCGTACATTTACCTTTTCAATGCAGCAACACGTAACTACCATCTGACATAAGCAATCAGGATAATTCTTTTAATTTTATATTTCAAAATTGGGAACGGTCGACAATCGAAAAGACCACTTGGTAAGACTTCCTTATGGAACCCCACCCTTTTTTTTTTTTTTTTTTTTTTTTTTCTTTTTTATAAATTAATTTTAAAATAATGGTTAGAGTTAGGGTAAAGTGTTAGTTAGTTGGGTGGGGTGCCATAAGAAAGTCTTTCCGACCACTTGACAATATTGGGCGAATTCTTCTTTTCCTTTACTTATTAAAAAAAAACACGAATACGGGATTTTCTTTGTCATTTTCTTCTAGACATCGACTCCGTTTACAAAAGTTTTGTTTGAACAGCCGCTATATGACTGGAATTATCTGGATGCAATAATATCGTTTCGATATTGCTTTTATATTTGTAATATAATTTGTTAATTTCTGGTAACTTCGATGATCATCGGACACTGGTATTAAGGCATGCCTACATTCTTCTGTTATATTTATTAATTTATTACATTTTTGTATAACAGGGATACTTTTTCCTCTTTATGATTGATCGATGATAAACACATCTTAATTTGGGATATCTCAGAAAAATGGTTAATACACTAATATAATAAACATATATTCCTTCTTCCTGTAAAGTCTTATAAAAAAAAATAATGATTAGACAACAAGCAGATTTTTATTATTAATATTTGTTCCAGAAAGATGCTGTACCCATGACTTGAATTTCAATAAAGATGGCATGTTACATAAAAAAAGTTCATTGTCAGAACTATTTTAAGCTATTTTTAGCACTTTCTATAGTATAGTTTAGAAAATTGTACGATTTTGATTGATAATCATACTACACTTTCAGTTGTATACAGAGCCACTGCCTTTCTGCTAATATGTAGAACCAATTAGAAACTACCAGGTGCTAATATTAAAATTAATAAAAACAACTTACATTTAATTGGTAAGTAACTATTCCTTTAATAGTAAAGAATCAGCGTTTAATTTTATGGGGGGATAGGTTTGAGAAACGAACGTAAAAGAAACACGATGTGAATGTAAATATTTTGCTGAAACACAACCGATGAAATGATTTATCCAGCATGGATAATATATGTGAATAGGGTTTTTTTTTCAAACTCCAAATGCACTCCCTTAAAAAAAATACTTCTAGCAATAGTGACCACGCGTGGATGATGACGAATAACTCAAAGTAATGATATTTAAATGCATAAAATTTAAATCGTTTATCCAAGTGTCCTCGAATTTAGCCGTTGTTGTCGATCGTGATTGTTTGGTTATTCGGTATTTTATTAAACCTTATTGGGATGACGTCATTTGTACGTCCTTTTTTAAATAGTATTTGGAGGGAGAAGAAGCCTTCCAAATACAGACATCTGTAATCGACCAAAATCGTAATGTATGGTATTCAAATACACATTTAAATGTTTTAAAGCAAATCTTCAGAGGTTGATTGACATGTTTATAGCATCAATTTTGTCGATGGCCGCAATATTTAAGCGTATTGTCAATCGAGGCGGAAAAAAGGGTGAAAAGGAAAGAAAAAATAAGGAATTCGCCATGCTCTTCATTAAAAACAACACCCTCTTCCGTGACCGACAACCAAACTTCATGTTACACATTAAGATGTTTAAATGATTAAAGAGTAATATGATATTAAAAAATATACCCTATATCGAAAAAAAAACAAAAACAAAAACAAAACGGCATGCACGGCATACTAAGCCATGCCTAGGCCACAGCAAAACAATACATAATAATAATAAAACTGGCAATGAATCTCTAACAGAGATGGAGTGACTGAGTATATATTTATCTTACGAAGGAATCAAACCTTAAAAAAAGGGGGCGGCATTGCTTTTGGAAAGTGAAATCAAGGGTAACTCGGCTAAAGCGACACGCATAATGAATATCTTTAATGGGGAAAATATTGAAATAGGTAGATCTCCGCTAATCACGACAAAATGTACATTCCGGTATCTTAACATGGCAACAGCTGGCATATTTTTGTCCCTAATAATTTACGTGTTTTTTGCCAGCGGTATCAACAATTATTTCAATTTGGCAATTCCTGATGAAGATTTAAGGTTAAGAAAACATTATTTTGACTTCACAGGGATAATTTTTTATAATAAAAGTGAAATTAGTCAACTTTCGATATCTATTTATAAATCTACCCAAAGTCACCTTCAAAAACATCTTTGTCGTTTTATTCCTTTTGTAAACGTACTAATCTATCTAATTTTAAAATAACTCCAAAGTCCACACTTTTGATTTTTATATTAATATGCGGGGACGTGCATCCTCATCCATGACCATCTACAGCTGGACGCACTCCTAAATGTCCATGCAGCATATGTAAAAAAGGAATAATTAAAACTAGTAAAAGCATGCACTGTGAAATATGTAAATGCAAATCACATATAAAATGTGCGAAAATTTCACTTGATAAATATGAATCATGGCTTTCCGGAACATCTAATTTTCAATATTTATGCGATTCATACTCTCTATTATCACTTCCATTTAATCATTGCGAATCATTAAACTCATCTTTCGAATGTCCCGAACAAAATGATCCTACAAAATTTGTTCAATTTCCATCAGTTGTTAAAGAGGACTGCTTTAAAATATTTAATGAAAAAGGTTTACATTTTCTACATCTGAATGCTAGATCTTTATTGCCAAAAATATCAGAATTAAAATTAATTGCTTTAAAATCTAAAGCGACGATCATATAAATCAGTGAAACATGGTTAGATGACTCGGTTACAGACGCGGAAATTAATATTGAGAATTATAGTGTTGTACGCTTAGATAGATCACGTATCGGTGGCGGAGTCTGTATGTTTATTAGAAATGACCTGGCCTTCTCACTTCTTCAAGATCTTAAAATAGAAGGTCTGGAAGCAATTTGGATAGAAATTCTTTTACCAAAAACTAAACCAATAATAGTTGGAACCTGTTATAGACCACCCAAACAGAATGATTTTTTGGATTTGTTTGAACGAACATTAAATAAACTAAGACCAGATTGTGAACAGATTATCCTAGGAGATTTCAATATCAGCTTTAAAAACAGCGTATCTTCCATGTGTAAGTCCTATAAAAATATTTTAAATATGGGCAATTTAAAACAGCTTATTAAAGATCCTACTCGTGTAACACCAACATCAAGTACCATCATAGATCACATTGTATGTAATAATGAAGATAAAATAAGTCAATCTGGGGTTATTTCATCAGGTGTAAGTGACCATTATATAACATTTTGTACAAGAAAGTCACAAAAAGTAACCACTTGTAAACAAAACTTAGTCAGAATAAGATCAACTAAAAATTATAATAAAGATGTCTTTAATGATAAACTAAATGCCATTGATTGGTCATCATTACTTTTATGTAGAAATGTTAATGAAGCATGGGAAAAATTTCGATCACTTTTTCATTCAGTCCTTGATAACGTTGCACCGTATAGAGACATCAAAATACGACAGCAGACTGAACCATGGATGACTTCCGACATCTTAGAAAACATCAGAAAAAGAGACGATTTGTTACACATGTATAAAAAGACACAAAATAAATACCAATACGCACAGTTTTGTAAGATCAGAAACAAAGTCCAGAGAGATATTAAACACGCTAAGGAAGATTTTGTATCGGGCAAGATCGAGGAAAATA
>MJUT01047614.1:73871-99583 GCA_002080005.1 Gigantidas platifrons | reverse complement strand
GGTCAGTTAGTCTCAGAGTTTAAAGATGTGTTAAATGAGCAACTTAACTTTTATAGCTCTCTTTATAGTAGCAGAGAAACAGTTGAAAGCTGGGACTCAGAATTGGTAGATCAATTTTTCATAAATGATAATAATATACCAAAACTTGATGAAGATGATAGGGAATTGTGTGAAGGAAAAATATCTGAAGAGGAGTGTGTTGAAGTCATAAAAACTTTTAAGAATGGAAAATCACCTGGTACAGATGGTCTTCCAATTGAATTCTATAAAATTTTCTGGAGTGACATTAAAAATCTTATTTTGAACTCCTTTTCTTATAGTTATGAGCAGAAGAACATGTCTGTTTCTCAGAAACAAAGTATAATTACACTTCTACCTAAAAGGGATAGAGATACAAGATTTCTGAAAAATTGGAGACCTATCTCCTTATTAAATGTTGATTACAAGATTATGACAAAATGCATTGCCAGCAGACTAAAGTTGGTACTTACGAAAATCATAAGTGAAAATCAGTGTGGATTTATTAAGGGCCGATATATAGGAGATAACATCAGAAGTCTTCTTGAAGTTATAGATCTTGCCAAAGAAGAGAATCTTTCATGCATAATTTTATCAATTGACTTTGAAAAAGCTTTTGATACTATTAGCTGGAAATTTCTTAACAAATGTTTAATATTTTTTAACTTTGGTTCCTCATTTCAGCAATGGATAAAGTTGTTTTTCAATGATATATCTAGCTGTGTGTTGAATACAGGATGGTCTACAGAGTTGTTTAAGGTTTCACGTGGTGTTCGACAAGGTTGCCCTATCGCACCTTACCTTTTTTTTTATGTGCTGAAATTCTAGCTATTTCAGTTAGGCGATCAGATGAAATAAAAGGTTTCAAATTTAAAACAAAAGAATTAAAACTATGTCAATATGCAGATGATACACAAATTTTATTAGATGGAAGTGAAAAAACAGTCAGAAACACAGTAAAGTTGTTAGACAATTTTTCTCAAATAAGTGGTCTTAAAGTAAATTATAGTAAATCTGAACTAGCACCACTGGGAAGATCTCGAATGGAAATTTATACTCACAATTTTTTGCCCGGTATGAAAATGACTTTCGATAAAATAAAAGTTTTGGGAGTAACTTTACCTACAAATGGGAAAATTGAAGATCTCATAAAGCTAAATTTTGAAGAAAAAAAACAGAAAATTAAAGATATTGTACACTCTTGGAGTAAAAGAAATTTGACCCTATTTGGAAAAGTAACTATTATTAAAAGTTTAATTATTCCACAAATTACATATTTGTTGTCTATTTTACCAAATCCAAACATTTCTTATTTTAAAGAAATTGATAAAGTCATTTTTAGCTTCTTATGGGATAATAAACCTCCTAAACTGTCACGTACTATCGTTTTACGAAAGATTATTTTTGGGGGGCTAAATGTTCCAGATATATATGCTTACAGTAAGTCAGTTAAATTTCACTGGCTACAGAAAGTGTTGGAGGGTTCTTTTGAAAGTTCTTGGAAAAGTTTAATTCAGCTTAGATATCCAGTATTGGAAAATAATTTCATTTTCAATTGCAATTTAAAGCCAGAGAATATTGAAAATGTTCCTATCAAAAAAAAAATTTGGAGAGATTTACTTAAATACTTTTTTGAATTAAAATCCAATACTACAGAGCCCTTACAAGGAGATAGCATTATATGGTTTAATTCACTGCTTAAAATTGAAGGAAAGACATTATTCTATAAGGAATTATATGACAAAGGCATCACGTATCTTAACGATTTAGTCAATGAAAATGGTAGATTTAAAACAATTGATGAAATATGGGGTCAGTTTAATTGCAGGATTAATTGCCTCAATTACTTTGGCCTAGTTTCATTGATTAAAAGTAAATATATTAATTTTGAAAAAAAAATAGAATTCCATGTCCTTTAATAAGTCGAATACTTAATTCCAAGAGTCTTTCAAAAGAAATTTATCAACAATTTATGCCATCTGAGTTAGATTTTGATACTATCAAGGGGTTATCAAAGTGGAGATCTGAATTAAAAACAGATATCTACTTTGAGAATGTCTTTGGTAACATATCTAAAATCACTAATGATTATAAGCTTCAGAATTTCCAGTATAAATTACTTCACAGAATCTTGCCCACAAATACTTTTTTAGTTAAAATTGGAATAAAAGATTCTGATCTGTGCAGCTTTTGTAAAATTGCTACAGATTCTATTTTGCATTACATTTGGCAATGTCCTAAAGTCCAAGAATTTTGGCAACAAGTAGAAAGATGGTTGGAAGAGATATTTGAAATACCCATTGGATTAAATATAGAGAATACAATATTCAATACAAATACGGCTGAATTTCCATACGAGATTATCAACTTTGTATTACTTTTTGCAAAACACTTTGTTCATTGCTGTAAATGGTCCAATCATTTGCCAACCACTGAACTTTTAAAGGCTAAACTAAAAAGTAGAGAAAAAGTCGAAAAATATACAGTATTATTTACAGGAGATTTTATTAAACATGAAGAAAAATGGTCAATGTTATTGAATAATATATGCTGAATATTACGTGTCAGGATCTATGTCACATGCCGTATCAACACGAGAACCCTATATTGCGCCAAGGGCCACCGGCCAAGGGGTATGTGGGTCGAGGATTGGTACGACATCTAATTGGGATTTTGACATGTGATGTTCAGTATATTATATATATTTTTTTTTTTTATAAGGTTATCTTATAATTTGCCATTATATTTTGTCTTGTTGTGTAATTGTTCAGTATTGTCTGTAAAAAATGAAAATGACAAAAAAAAAAAAAATTAAATGCATTATATCTCAGGCCCTGGGGGTCATACCCCACCCCCTACCTGAAGTGAACTTTTTAATGGTTGAGATCCCCACCCCTAAGCCATATATATTTATGATCAGGGTGACTAGGCAAATTAAATGCCTTATAGCTAAGGCCTTCAGGGGTTATACCTCACCCTCTACCTGAAGTGAACTTTTTAATGGTTGAGATCCCCACCCCTAAACCAAATATATTTATGACCAGAGTGACTAGGCAAATTAAATGCCTTATATCTTTGGCCCTGGGAGGTCATACCCCACCCCCTACCTGAAGTGAACTTTTTAATGGTTGTGATCCCGACCTCTAAACCATATATATTTATGATCAGGGTGAATAGGCAAATTAAATGCCTTATTGCCTTATAGCTCAGGCACTGGGGGGGGGGGGTCATACCCCACCCCCTACCTGAAGTGAACTTTTTAATGGTTGAGATCCCCACCCCTAAGCCATATATATTTATGATCAGGGTGAATAGACTAATTAAATGCCCAAAGATTTTGACTTGCAACTCGGCTGTTGCATCTCGGATGCTTTCTCGATTTTATAAATATACCACATGGATAACATTACACTCACATTACACCTCTTTCTATTGCGGCGGGGGACACATGGCTACGTGTTGTTATAGTAAATTATTATAGGAGTGATTATGATAATATAATATATTGTAAGTGTACCAAGATTTGTAGCCTTGTCATGTTTTTCAGAGAATGAAAATCCACAACAGAGAATACAACAAGATCAAACAATTGGATCTCAAAAACTATCCTCTTTGCATGCTAAATTACACCAAGAAGCTGATAGAATTCGTAAATGGAAAACTCAAACAGAAATTGAAATTAGACAAAAGGTACATAAACATTTATGACAGCTATATTAAATAGACTCACTTGATTTGTATATATTTGATTGTCTCTTTTAAAGTAGAACATTTCACAATCATTAGTTTGGTGAAATATGAAATAACACATCCTTCCCATAAATAAAATGCCAAAAATACCACTTACAGAGATGCCAGCATCTCCGATTTTTGCCCCCAAAATCCGCTCTCCAATTTTAGTAGTTCTTTTCTCCGACTAGTTGCAAAATCCTGTTTTTTTTTCGTGTTTGTTTTAATCGGTTTCGCATAGGCGCTTCAAATGTTTTTCAGTCGTATCGTAAAGCGTTCTGGTGATATCGAAGTATAGCATGTGTTTTGATCAATATGGCGGCTTCACCGCCGATGTCTCCTGTCAAAAAAAAGAGAAAAATAGAACATAAACAGAAGTTTCTCAATGAATATAAACAATTGTAGCCCTTGCTTCAACAATTCTAAGTGTGGTGATTCTTTAGCATGGTGTAGTATTTGTGCTGTAGATATATTGGTAGCTCATGGAAGGAAAGGAGATTTGAGTTTAGCATGTGAAGTCGAACAAGCATTTGGAACAGGGTTTTTGTTAGACCTAATAATGTTATGGACAATTGTCCTAAAAGTGGTATTTCCTATCAGTCATTCCCTATTTACTTAACTAAATATTTGTCCTAAAAGTCTTCAAAGTTTAGGTCATTTTCAAAATCTTTAGGCCATTTGCCTAGAAAATGCCCCAAACTGAAACCCTGTGGAACTGGCAAAAATTGCCCAAACACATCGTAAGCTAACGAATACCTTTACCCCCATGAATGATCTGAGTAATAAAGGCGGAAGTAACATTTACAAACTTTCTGGTAAGAAAATAATGATTAACCTTAAGAAATGCCCCCTGACAGTTTATCCAACAAATATTTCAGTAAAACAATAGACCAGTTTGAAGCATCAAATCATGTCTTTGGAGATGCCCAGAATGCAGGATTTTGCACCATTTACCCCCAGAGCTTCTGGGGGCCAGACTTCCAGCCGCATGGACACCTCGCTTTGCGAGGTGTGGAAGTCGCTTCTCGACTTCACTTACTCCTCCAGGGCTTCATTTAGGGTTGGCATCTCTGCACTAGATGTCTTGCAATGTTTTAACTGGACAATTGATCAAAAAATATTGTTAACATCTCCAAAACCAAACATTCTGGTTGTTATTTGTACAATACGAAGAAAATCCTCCTGTATTAAACCACTAAATAATTGAATAAGAAAAAAATATCTAAATAGAAATTTAAGGATAAAATCAGATGAGAATAATTAGGTGCTGTTTTATGTTTGTACATTAAATGTGCTGGTTATTTTTTAACAAGGACAAGAAAATTCAAGAGTCTACACAGACAGTGGAATCTCTCAGGAAGTCAATTTTAGAACTTCAGGTAATATTTAAAAAAATGTTCACTGAATTTAAAACATATCTTTAGTTTTAGAAAAGTAGCTGTACTCAATACAACTTAATATGATAAAATTTGTCAGTTATTGGCTATAGGTTGTTGGTTTTCTGTGAGTACATGATTTCCTCCACAATGAAACTGACTGCCATTATATAATTCAAGTGATGAGTAGTAAAGCTACTGAAGTTCAAAGAAGGGATGAGGATACCCTGTATGTCAAAAGAGGAATAAAATTAAAATCTATTTCTATTTAATTCGAAAATGGACATAAATAAACACGAGCAATAGTCCTATTTTACACATTAGAGTAAAAGAACATCCCTTTGATCGTTGTTCTTGGTCTTATCACTGTGACACAATAGAGAGAAAAAAAATGTATTAGTATATTAGTAGAAGAGTCACACTTTATGGCATTGAGCTATTTTTAAACGAGCTGATATAAATCCATTTTCAATCAATTTTAGGTGACAGTTTATGAATTTTAAAAACTTTTGTGTGATGTCATTTTTAATTGATCTTTCAATGTTACCAAACAATAAGATTACACCAGCCTAAAGCATTCTTTTCATCTAGTCATGAGCCTATTTGTTGTCTTCTTAGCTGCAGAATGAAAGTTTAAGTTTAAAACTGCAAGAAGAAATGGGAAGCAGAGAGGATATTTTACAGAGGTAATGAATGACTATAGTCATATAGGCATTGTGAAATCTTTATATGTAAAATATGTGCCATCTAAAAAGTAAATATTAGAAAATTTACAATTCTGACTTGTGTTCTTCAACATTGATATATGATTTTTTTTTCAATCTTTTTTGTTTGGCTTGAGATCTGTGACTAAGTATTTTTTGGAGACAAATTTACATTATCTATTAATGTTAGAAATTTAATTTAGTTTGAGATCATTACAAAACAAATATGATTATAACTGTTGTTTGTGAAATGCTTAAGAATCTTTGATCAGTTTTTTGTCTGAATTCTATTGGATTTAATTCAATATTCCATTGTCATCTTAAAATCACCAAGATTTGGTCTTATTCTTATTCTTATATTTAGCACACAAAAAAAATTCTTATCATTTTCAGAATTAATGCTACAAGGGATATGTGTAGCCTTCTTAAAGAACACAGCACAAGAACAGAAGAAAGATTGTCAAAATGTAATGAAATAGCCCTGAAGGATAGATCACCTACATTTTAGATTTTGTTGTAGAAAGCTATTATATTGTGCTTTAAATTGAGATTTTCTTTATAATTTTCAGAAAAGCTTTATTGTCCAATGACTTTACAATGTTTACATATTACAAATAAGGCAAAATCGTATACCATAGCAGTGTGTGAAACTACATTTTGTGGTATCATAGACCAATGTCTATTTTACATGGACCTCACTGTACATTATATACAAAATTTTGAATATTTGACATAGACCAGCTTAGTTTTACATAGGCATTGTCTATAGGTCTACCGCTAATTTCACACACTGCCATAGGGCACATATACATGACCGCTCACTTTCCTGCTTTGGTACAGGCTCTTCAATAAAATTTTATCAAGAATTCTATAAAAAAAAAAATTAAAAAAAATTGACTCATTTTTAACAAAGTTTTTATTTTGCAATACATATAGCTTTTAATGTGTAATATGTTATCAATATGGCAGTAAACCAAGGTAAGAAAGATAGCTACTGTCAGTTGCACAGTATACTCCATAGCAATGTATTGTTGAACTAATAATATTAAAATCTGATGGAAGTGTGCAATCGTCAAATAAAAACATTATTGAAATCATTATTAAAACTGTATCCAGTGATTAAAACTATTGGTGTAAAGTTCATGGTGCATTTTTATACAATACAATATCCAAAAGATCTTGGCTACACATCATTCAAATGAAACAAATGCATGTGTGATCAGCTACAAAGGGTTCCATCCTTGGCTGATAGGATGAAAACAACTGCTAAATGTTGCTACAAAGGACAAACTTTTGTAAAAATGATAGTCAGATAATGTCAATTTCATCAAATAATTGTATACACTGCTCAAGATTTGACCTATCGATGAGATATCCGAGAGGGAAATCTTCAAGACCAAAACAAACAAATTAGACAAATTAAACCGACCTCTCACGTCTTGCTCCTTTGTACATGAAATATTTTTTTGCAGTGCTGACATATTCAAATAAAGTGTATTTTCCTGAAAATCCTGAAAATTACGGCCAGGGGTATTGGGGGGCCGCTAAAGGCCCCTAGTAGGTCCAGGGCAAAGCCCTGTTAGGAGACCAGGGGGCGAACCCCCGGAAAAATATGAGATTTGAGGATTACCAGACCATCCAGAGTTGAGAATATTTACCTTGTTTTTGGGAACAAAGTCCTCATGTCCACCTCAAATTTCATGATTTTCCAGGGGGTTGAATATTATAAAACAGGAAATGCTAACGAATACCCTAGATTGCTTTCCTATAATGTATGTATCTGCTTTGTTTTTCTGTTGCTTTCAATTTACAGTGATACCCCTGACAAAGTTGTATTTTTCTTAAGACTTTGGGTGCATTTAACGTGGCTTTGTCTCGTCACTATGCAACCGGAAATCTTTTTTTTTCTCTCCTGAGTTTCCATATTTTATCGTTTTATTGCATATGATGCAAAAACAACAACTGGGAACGTCCACCTTAACATGCCAGTCTCTCCATTCCCATCCTCGACTGTCCTTTTCATTCAACCATGCCCATCACTAACGGTTTGTTAATCCTTTATCAATTTGTTCGGTCCTGTTGTCATTTTTCGACCAGAAACGCATGCTGTCACTGTACGACTTATTTCCGGTATGTCGTAAAATAAATCGAGTTATCTCCCCTTGACTATCGTAAATGTATGAAAATACAACGATTCTGTTTTTCGTTGCATCGTCACAAAATCTCCGATAAAATTTAACTAAAAATAAAACGTTTTCACACGCCCCTCAAAAATCCGGAAAAATTTTCACCCATTTGCAAATATATTTTTTTTCTACAAACAGGTGAAACAGAGAGAACTGAATTGAAATATTTAGAAAAAGAACATTTAAAGCAGTTTGAGGTATATTTATCTTATTTTAATTTTAGCTCACTTCGCTGAAAAGTCTAATTGATATATCATTGTAACTTTGCTTATGGTACAAGTAATGACATTTTCCATTATGTAATTTCGTTATTTATTTGTTATTTGCAACAGGGTACAGAGATAGAATTTTTTGTCCCTTGAGGATACAAAAAAGAGGAGGAATGTTCTTGCTTATGTACTAATGTAAGACATATTATTTTCCGGTTGAAATTTTATCCGGTGGAAAGAATTTAATATTAAATTTTATGTTACGGTAAATATTTTATAATAAAATACTTTCAATTGCTATAAAATAAAAGTGTCCTAGTGTACAATAAACAGGTACATAATATTATTTCTGACGCTGATTATTAAATTTTGAGACGCATCTAATATTATTTCAATAAAATATTTGAATTGAATATTATTTCCGAAGATTAATGATAAATCAAATGAAATAATCCGGATACTATTTTATAATAAGGCTATGTAATATGTCCGACGCCGATTATTAAATCACGAGACGCATCTGTAATATTATTTCCGACGCTCATTGATAAATCACCCTATATATGCCTTAGTTGTATATTTAATAGCTAAATACTATGAAATGTTTGCATTTAACCCCCCCTTTTTTCGTCCCATAAAATGAGCTCATATCATTCTTAATTTTGTCAATTCATGCTTTTATCCCATAAATGATGTGGTTTGACATAAAATAAGTTTTTGTATATAGATCTTTAGTTAAAATTTCTTCTAATGCCATCAAATTTGCAAAAATATGATTTTTTGATATTCAAGTCTTGGAATTTCTGATGGTGCACAGCTATAATTTCCCCTAAAACTCAATAAATATATGCTTCCACATCATTTTTGTCACTGTTTAAGTAAGCTGGATGTTCAAATGTACTGTTACAGCCAAATAATACTCTAAAACATGAAATTCAAATTGACAATTTGAAAAATTAACAGAAAATGCTAAGCAGTCAAAATAATTTTTCTGGGATCACTTAAATTACCAGGTTTTTACTACATAATTTTCAATTAAAACTGCTTTCTATAGCCTTATATTATTTTGTAAGTACATTGTACATGTATTCTAACTGAAACTATCAAAATTTACCAGGAAAAATGTGTAAGATTGAAAAAAATCCAATCATGATATCACCATATTCTATATTTGAAGTCGACAAACTGCTGCATGATGAATTTTTTTAAATTCTTAATATCAACCATATTTTCAATATTATATGCCCTTCTACTGCAAAAAAACATTCAATAACATATTCCCAATAATTATAAAGCCATACACAAAAATAAAATGAGTTGCAATACCCGGTCTTCATGTATATCCAGTGTTTGGGAGCAATATTCCAAAATATTACATAACATGCATTTTGACCATGTAATCTGACACCACAATGCATTTTGTAACATTTTTGTAGGAAAAATGTCACTCTGGGTCTGTTGGGACATTTTTAGGCTAATTTGAACATGATAGCAACAAAAGATAATATTGACGTTTTTCTCCTTAAGGTGTAAAACCACTAATTAATTTCTTTAAGGTTTTCTACTAAATTTGTGTTTTTTCGAGCTTACCTGGTCATTTTATCTTAAGTTTAACCTTTCCAAGACCATATATTTTCTGAAACGTACATGATTCCTCTACGTTCTGTCAAAATATCAGGGCATGTTTAAAATCTTGCAGTGAAATGCCATGCTACGGAAAGCACCTACTCTAAAAATAGCTCGGTCATCCCCAAGAAATTCAGTATTTATAGGTCATGCATCAAATCCTCCATAGAGGTATTAAAATACAACTAAGTCCATCAAATTTGGGCTCAAAATAATCCCTATATATTTAACTTCAATTATCAATTTTAATTAGTCCATTCCATTCAGTAGTTTTCACAATACTACAAAGTGAAAGGAACTTTTTTCTTGAAAAGGGACTACTTTCGTATATGTTCCAAGCTCTGATTGGTGAATTAGTGGTTTGACACCTAAATTGCGGGTGTTGATATTTTGAATTCATTCTGAAATTAACATTATTTAAGTCTGATAAATTGATGCTAAAATGTCGAAACCGCTGTATAAAAGTCGTTGCATTGAACTAACACTTCCAAGACAAAATTAATTTGTTCTTTCAAAGGGATGACAGCATCAGGGACGAGTCCATATGAACTGTCAATCATCGTTATCTTTCCCTTTGATGTTTAAAGTTCTGTGCAATTTCTCTCATCAGCTGTCAATCCAAGTTTTCTGATTCACTGTGTTCGAATGTAACACAGTTACGTAACAATAATAATATAACCGTATGTTTTAAATAAATTAAACGCTACAAGAAAATACAAATGTATTCTTACATAACTTTGTTACAAAATGTCATGCAACAAGCTACAGATCCAATTCAAGGTCAGTGACCTGAAATCTCGTGGTTGATTGTACACTCAATACATGTACACATTTGTAAAACAAGTTATGACAGTATTTATTTTTATTTAAAACATATTTAAAAACAATCACAAATATAACACATTGAAAGAATGTAAAGAAACATACATAAATAGCGTAATCACAGCATAATTAACTTTCACAACATCAATATCTTATACCTCCGGTATCAGTATACGGAACAGAAACGTCTATTTACGGAACCTCATAAAACCGGCCGATTTATTTGGCCCTGGACGTGGTCGGTTTTCAGAGGTTCCACTGTACAGACTATATATCAACAATAATTCACTAGAGTTAGAAAACAACTGAGTTCATATATACTGGTCATGACATAAAATATAATTTCAGACCAATATTTGCATTGTTGGTGGATGAAATTGAAATGGTTTCTGGATTAGATATATTATATACTCATACAGTCTAACAGTGTTTCCCAAGGTGTTTTTACTTTTACAGGACATTCGGGCTGGTAATAGAAAAAAATTTACCAGACCAAACCAACTTTTACCAGACCGAAAAAAATTGACAGAGTCAAAGATACTTACAAAATGTTAATAATTTTGTGCTTGTGGTATTTGATCAGTTAATTCCAGTTATTCTAAGTGCAGACAAGACGAAGAAGAGACAAAGAATGATTCTTTTCCCCAGAGCATCAAGCAAAACCTTTAATCAAATATTTATTTCTGTCTACATGTATTTTGACTATTGGAGTCTTGCATACCTGTGTATCCTCCTCTTTTTATGACCCCGCAACTATTGGTCGGGGGGCATATTGTTTTACCCCTGTCCGTCCGTTCGTCACACTATAGTATGCATAGTTTGTCCCGCCAACTCCTCCTACAGTTTTGGAGCTACAGCTTTAATATTTTGTAGGGTGTTTCTACACATAATGGAGGTGTGCATTTGCATAGGATTTTGATTTTCATCAAATATTCTCAAAAAGACAAGTACTTGGACTTAGTCTTTTTTTTCGTACTAGCTGCATAAAGGGAACATGGTTTGTCCGGCTAAATTTTCCTACAGTTTTGGAGCTACAGCTTTAATATTTTGTAGGATGTTTATACACATAATGGAGGTGTGCATATCCACAGGATCAAAATGACAGGTAGTTGGACTTTTCATTTATGCCCCCATATAGGATATATGGTTTGTCTGGCTAACCCCTCCTACAGTTTTTGAGCTAGACCTTTTATATTTTGTAGACAGTTAGTACTTACACTGAAGGTGTGCATATTATATGGATTTTGACTTTCAACAATTTTTTTTACAAAATTATGGATGCATGAACTTGGACAGATTTTGCTAAATCCATATAGGATATATGGTTTGTCTGACTTAACTCCTACAGTTTTTGAGCTAAACCTTTTATATTTTGTAGACAGTTAGTACCTACACTGAAGGTGTGCATATTTTATAGATTTTGACTTTCAACAATTTTTTACAAAATTATGGATGCATGAACTTGGACAGATTTTGCTAAATCCATATAGGATATATGGTTTGTCTGGCTAACTCCTCCTACAGTTTTTGAGCTAGACCTTTTATATTTTGTAGACAGTTAGTACCAACACTGAAGGTGTGCATATTATATGGATTTTGATTTTCATGTTTTACAAAATTATGCTTATATGAACTTAGCCACTGAAACCTGTTAATGTGTAAACAACGCTCCTTATACTTGCGGGTCCCTACGGGCACTCCGGCTTCCTCCACTACTAAAACGGACCGCCACGATATGGCTGAAAGAAATGCTGCTGAAAATGGTGTTAAACCCCATTCAATCAATCAATCAATCGAACATCACATTGTTAGGTACAGATTCATTTATTTCAGTCATTTCTGCTTGATGCTGAATAAGCAAAACATTGGTTTACCCTTTTGCAATTATAACCGCGGGGGCATTGTATGTGTCTTACAGACACAAACTAAGACACAAACCCCTTTTAAAGTCTATACATAAGTTTTCTACATCATACCCGATGAATAATATACCATTCCTTCAAATTAAGCTATATTGAAAATCCACTTTGGCTCTTCAAGACGTTTTCTTTGCATTATACCCCTACACATTCCTCAGAACCAAGCCAAAAGTTAAGGTAGTAAATTGGAATTGGGGGGATGGGGGGCATTCAATTTTCTAGTTTTCCTTTTGAAATATTACTGTGACTCAATACCACACAAATGGTAATAACTCATATTTGTGTTATCTTCAGCAGAAGATAGATGTCTCTGCCAATTAGCTGAACCGTCTAACTATACATTTGTATGTAGCTAGAGCCTAGATAAGGAAAATATATTGCACAAATTGTCATGAACACTGGCAGTCAAAAATGAAGTTATTATTTGTCAGACCTTAAATCAGATTGCAACAATTGAATAAAGTTACTGTAGTTCAAAGTCTATTTTTTAATTGCATAAGCATTTACGTTTACACATGTATTACATGATGTATGTATGTAAATAAACAGTTCGATAGATCGTAATATTAACCTGGTGTCGAGTATAAAATATCAATGTGGATGGAAAAAAATGTGAAGCGTCCCCATGCATTTTAACGAATTTTGAATGGCCAACACTCGTAATTGTGAACATATTAAACATGAGAACTATGATTTATGTCGCAGAAATGAGAAAAAAATGAATCAAAACTTCGTTTTGCTGAAAGTAGCTTCGGATAAAAAGTTCGGTCAACATTTCCCATAGCACAATGTCGTGTTGCGTCCCCTTTAAAATGGTGCCAATGTTGTTTGTTATTGAACGAAATTAAACAAATCTAGGCTTCAATAGTGAACAATACCATCATCATCAATGATCTTTTGATGAACTATATAAAATATCTTCTTACCGACAAAGAGCAGATCGTGGCAGTATTAAAACATGAGAAATACAGTTGTAGATAATTACCGAACGAAATTAAACAAATCTAGGCTTCAATAGTGAACAATACCATCATCATCAATGACCTTTTGATGAACTACATAAAATATCTTCTTACCGACAAAGAGCAGATCGTGGCAGTATTAAAACATGAGAAATACAGTTGTAGATAATTACCGAATCGGTCATCGGACTTTCGGTCCGAAATTCCGGTATTCATTATCGAACCATGCTGATTTTTACCAGACATGTCCGACGGTCAGACGAACCTTTGGAATCACTGGTCTAATATAGGGTTGCATCTTTAGTAGTAGATTATGTATCATAACACTAACTTAGTCAACTTCTATTTTAATGTACTATCCCTACAGGAGTATTTATTTTTTATAATCGCCTGACTTTTGCTTTTGCCATAGTGCTTATTAACTTTTTTTTTTTTTTTTTTAGGAATTATCTACACAGTTTTCAAATTTGGAAATTACTGCTTCAGAAGAACGGAAACATTTGACAAAATTAAGTAAGTAGTCTATATGTTTACTATAAGTAGCATAGTAGATTTGGTGTATAAACAAATTAGGTTTATGATGAACTAATTTAATTTGCCATAACGTGATGATGAAGGTTCATAATAAAACTTCATAACCTAAGCTTAGTTATTTTCTAATCCCAACTTTGATATCTCCCATGAAAATTTCCTTGACATAACAAGCAATTCTTAATTCTTGTATGAATAGTAATTTCCTCTAATTAACATATTTGCATAATACCTAGTCTTCATCATGCATTATTGGCAATAAATTGTAGATATAATTACTGCAAAAAATTGCATTCATATCTCAAGTGAAGTAGTGCATAGTAAAGGACCGATGTATGCAAAAAATTAAGATGGCCCAGCTGTGGCCAATTTTATAATACTATCGACATTATTAACATTTCCTGCCAAAGATATGTAAAACAGTATAGGACATGTAACGCTTGGTGATGCTTATCTCTTTTGTTCAAATTTGTGTTCTCTTTTTTTCCCAGTAAACGAAGAAAGGATGGAAAAAGAAAAGATTGAAAATAAAATGAAGGAAGGCATTTCAGTAATGGAACAAAAGGTAAAACTTAAAACTTAAAATGTAGAAATATCAAATTTTGAGCTTGTCACAAGTGAATGAATTATAGAGTTTTTCAATTGGTTATATGGCCTATTATTATCTTTCTTGTTCTAGTTATTTCTAACAAATATATAATACAAACAAGAGGCAAGGTATTTTTTCACCACTGTTTCTTTATTTTAGATTCAAAAGTAAGAATTTTATCAGTTAGAAGCTAGAGTGTATGGTTTTCATTTGCCTGTCTCTTTACATTATTATACTTTACGTTTATATTTTTCCTGTATATTTCCCTACTTTACGTTTATATTTATTTATTTCTATATATACTTAAGCATAGCCAGGTGGTGATTTGAACCATAAATTATCATATAATCTAGTTAGAATATTCATCCGAATTACATGTATATATATGTAATATTGTATGCAACATTATACATTTGTTGACCGGTCTTGAGGGGAACAATAAATTTATCACCCCGAGGTACCAACTATTGCCTGAGGCAACGCCGAGGGCAATAGTTGGTACCAAGGGGTAATAAATTTACTGTTCCCCTAAGACCAGTCAACAAATGTTTTATTTTACTGAACCAACAAAAACCTAATGCCAAGTAAAATTGATTCTTGGTTTCCCCTAACATATGGAAATTTTTAAGGGCCGACAGGCAGGGGTTTTTTTTCTTCTCTCAAGAGATATTGCAAATCAGTGTTTTGCTATCTTTCTCGTGAAGGTCAGAAAATATATCATGAAGGTTTTGCGATGCAAAAAATTTTGCATCACTCTTATTTCGTTTGATAAATGCGAACATTTCTGTAAATGAACAGCCAGAATGGTTCCACTGGGCACACCGGCAGTGGCCATTTTATACATACTTACGTCACATACACGTTTTAGCTCATGGTCATTTTACCGATATCGTAAGCGCTTTGGCGATCTAGATCACTGTTCCCCCGGTCATCAGTAAAATAACTGATGACTGGTGAAATAGAGAAAACAAGGAATTTAGGATTTATTAGTTAAAATTTTTCACTTGATTTTCTATTGAAAAAAGATACTTAAGTATAATAATTATTTTTGAAGCCCAGAACAGGCACTGAATAGGCAAGAAGTGCTCAGTTAAGCTCACATTTATACCTGCTTCTAAGCCTCATACAAGTAAATTTTATTTTCAGAGACAAAAGTATGTATAATCGTTATAGCATTATAGTTTGCAGGCAAATTATGGAATAAAAAAATGTCATTGAATGTATGAATCTTCATTTAAATTCAGTTTTAGCAATTTTCATCTATAGTGTGTGATAATATATTGAAGATTGAATGACAGAAATAGCAATGTACTGCTGTGATTCTTATATTATAGGATTAAACACTGTTTTTTAGGAAATTATCTATGTATAAACTCTGGCAACTCACTCACAAACTGAATAAAGTCCAAAGGACTTTATGTAATGTTTGTGAGTGAGCTGCTGGAGTTTATACATACATAATTTCCTAAAAACACAGTATTTAATCCTTAAAATTCTTATTCTTGGACATCGTGTTTGTTTTCTATGCTAAATATTATTAAAGAAATACACAAGGAGAGCCTCAAACAATGTATACGATTGTAAACTGAAAAAAATCCACGAAATGTTATTGACGACTTTGGAACATAACCAACATGACGTCATTGGCGTCATATGAAGACTTCCAGTTTGAAACGTAAAGATTAGACGTTATTTGGCTTCGTGTATGCTTCAAGTTTGATACAATTTAACTAAAATAAGTTTTCAAGGTAAGCTTTTTAATTATTTTTGTGTATTGTTGTAAATATGACATGTAGGATTTCACATTTTCAAGATGGCAGATCCTTGTTAGTATCATTGCTCGTAGATTTATACGCGTGGAATGACCAGGGGAAAAAGTAGTCTGGCAAACGGTAATATCGATTTATAAATTCCTTTCGAATGACGTAGAATAAGTGACGATATCCAATCGGATTACAAGTTATTGATAAATTCTAGTAAGAATAGAATTATTAGGAAATAACATACAGAATATCTGCATTTTCAAATTGCCATAAATTTTGATCATGAGTAGAAAGTGTTATTGTTGTTTATTGTAGCTGAAACATTTGGAGTGTCAATGTGAAGAGAAGGACATAGAAATAAGAGATGTAAGAGCTGATTTACGAAAAAATGAAGATAAGATGCATGAATTAATGTGTATGTTAGGTGGGTTCAAATAAAATACTAGAATTATTACATGCTTTTGATAAATAAGAACATAGTTCTTGGCCTTAATGGTCATAAAATCAATTGTACGATGTTGCATTTATTTGACGACCTATGATTGGATAAAATCATTCCTAAAAATATGGACATAAAATCAATAATAGGCTGTTTACCCATAAAATAATACTAAAAACACCAATTGCATTTTTTGTTTCTTGAAAATATTTTTGAAGCAGGTTTTGCTTTTGCTGGTGGTAAAAGGTGGGAGAGTTGAAAATGTCAACCTTCAAGACTTACAAACGTGAAGACTTTAAGAAAGCTCTTTAAAGATCTTCAACAAATACCCATTGCCTTTATCAGTGTTTGGAGGTCAATTAGAAATTCAATTTTATTGTTATCTGCAGATTTTTTATTTCTTAAAGGATGTTTAATCTGCATTTTTGCCTGTTTGTTCTCTTTTGGAGAGAAAAAAAACATTAAATTTTTTAGAAACATGTCTATTTTTTGTCATATTTGCAAATATAAAACAATAATCATTTTATTTTCTCAAATACTATGGATGAGTATTTCTATGCAATTCTTGCATTTTCCTTCATTAGTCTTCTATGTGACAGGAATATAGAACACACTGAGGTTAATGAACATGTATTGCCTTTTACCGTTAATTTAATTTCTGAGAAAATTTGATATTAAAAATAGCCTTGTTCAGCATAGACATATAACAAAGTACCATTGGTTATTAGCATTTGTACCTTATCTAACTTGATCTAGAAATTGGATTGCAGTACATCTCACTGAAAATTAGAAAATTTTGAATCAATTAAGAATTATACCTCGGTTCTTACAAAGGATGAGTTTGCTTAAATAAGTTCATGTGTAAGATACTTTGCATATATGATTTGTAACAAAACCAGAATGATTGACATTTGGCACTAACAATAGACCATAATTGTAAACCAGTGAATGACAGTAGGTTTTGCTCCATTTTACCCTTGTGTCTGAAGACAAAATGAAGAGTTGGACTTCTTGAGAAAATGAGACAGAGATTATTCTATGGTGCAACATTCAGACCTGCATTATGTACCATGGTAAAAGCACCCTCCATTGGCATTTGGAATCAAGAGTGTCTTAATGGCTGGTTCATTGAGTATGGTACAATATCAATTCCAGATGATAGACCATGTTTTTCTACTAACATTTTTCAAGCTGATTAATTCATTAAAAACATCAAGGGGAAAAGTTCATTGATATAACAAATATTCATAAACAGTTATCATTTTATTTTAGATGATTATAAAATGCAGTTAACAACATTACAAGATGATTTTAACAAGAAAGAAAGTCTGCTTTGTGATTCTGATGATGAGCTCATAAAAGCAAAGGTTTGTTGTGAAAATAATTCAAGAGTGAGTTTGAATTTCCATGGTACTTCTAAATGGTTATTTCATTACTCCAACAAAGTACATTTATAATAAAAAAAAAATTGTAAGTTGAAAATTTGCATCTGACAGTAAGAAATATGCTAGCACTAATTATCCTTTGATTTAGCTAAAAGACTACACAAAAACAAAAGACAATGACTGAATACGTGGTTGTTGTTTGACGTCAAGTGAGCAATTTTTTCAGCTTTATCATGGTGAGAACAAGTTAGGGTTAGATTCGATGGCATGATGATGATGATGATGTTCTTATTTGTACTAAGCCAACACGCTTAGTAGGATTTTTATTGTGTTAACTCACCGAAATAACAATCTCCTGATACGCATGTAGGTCCACTTTGACACATTATGCCGGTTCCAAGCAAACAAGTCTTTGTCCTTACTCCTTAATTCTGCATGCTTGGCGGTGGAAAAAAACAAATATCAGTTTTAGTGTCATTGGTGTAGTCCGACTGAGGCTCAAACCAAATGAAAATTGAGGAGCATGCAATGAACCCCTTCTGTATTTTATTTCCTATAAATATGGGTTGATATTTAAATAGAGTATATATTTCACCAAACAAAATGAATCCATGTTTTGTAAAATACCAAAACATAGAACTGTAATTGTGGACATTACAACTTCACTGCAAGTGCTTTGGAAGAATCTTGTAAAATGAAAGAAAATTGATCAAGGTTATACATTTTTGGCCATAATTACAAGTTGAAGTTGTGCAAAATCTGATGAGGCTTAAATACACAGTTTTGTCCCAAAAATGCCAATTCAACACACCATCAAATTATAGTTGGGAAATATGATGCACATCTATCTGATTAGGGTTTTCTGAATTCTTTTAAAATATAACAGATACTGAGCAAGTCAGAGCAGTGTGTTTGACTTTGAAATTGATATTTACAATATAATGTTGTAACTTTATTTGTTCTTTCTTTTCATTTTAAACTAGTTCCTGGTCTGGAATATTGATTGCCACGTGAATTGCCTATCATTTAAAGTCTCATGTGGAACAATTAGGTCTGTTGAACTATAGTTTACAACTTTATACACATGAAATTATGCTTTTCATACTTTTTTTTAAAGGAGAATTGTGCGATTTTAGAAACAGAGGTAAATAAAATGACTGAAAGTCTTCAGGACATTCAGAAAGAAAAAGAAGCTTTGGAAATGAAATACAAAGATGCAGAAACTACATTTGATACACAAATAGATTGTTTAACTACAGAGATGGAAGCATGTAATCAAGAATTAAGTACTGTTAAAGACAGGTAAAATATACTATTTTTAGGTTGTTTTAGATCATCTGGCTAAATGCCATCAAATCTTTGAAATCTGTTTTATGTCCTTTTGTTTTCTGTTAACTTTTATAATTTTGTTCTCCGAAGTCAATGATCTTTTTTAATAAAAAATTAAGGGAATGAATGACAATACTGTTTGATTGATTATGTTGTTTGTCTGCTCTATGATTTATCAATACTCTTATTTCATTTATTTTTATTTGATGCCACCAATCTTCATGGGTACCACAAAGTCATGAAATTTCGTATAGAAAGAATTATAAAGTTTTTATGAGATATCGTAAAATAGAATGTAAACACAGGGAATTCAAGTGTCAGTCAGTCAGCCATCAATCCACAAAAATTGAATTCTCAGTATGAATGTCTTCCAAAAACATTCCTTAGACTCAGTTTGGTCTAATCTTATCCAATATGGCTGCTATGGAAAATAATATTGTCTGATTTGCTGAGATATAAAAATTCTTTTCAGAAACTACTAGAAAATTGAAGGACTTATCCATGGAAGTTCCCAAAAAGTTTTCTTTAAAAATATTTTGTTTTGATCTGACATTCATTATAGCCACTAACGGGAGTAATAGTTTCTAATTGGCTTAGATATTGAAAAACAATCTTAGGCACCTCCACATCACACTTTTAGTAATCTATTTAACTAAAATGGCCAATTCCTCTTGGATTGAATTGGCTAAATTAATTATTCTGTGATGGAAAAAGAGACATATATGTGCAGGATTTACTGATTGTGATAATAGTTTAATTCCTGTAAGATTATTGTTAATTTGTCTGATTGTAGAGTGACCTCTCTTCAAGATCAGTTGGAAAAAGCATTAAATTCAATTGAAGACTTGAAAAGTGCTAAAGGTATGTTTGTTTTAATCTTCAAAGTTCCTTTCAACAACATGCCATTTATTAACAATATTTTATTCTAGAATAGTTTCTATATATTGTATAATATCTGTTTCATTTTTTTAGCTCTACTTTTCGAAGAAAAAAAGTCGAGCTATTGTCGTCACACAGGCGTCAACATCTGGGTCGGTTAAGTATTTTGTCAGAGTCCATTTTTCAAAAACTATCAAATATATCCATTTGAAACTTGGAATACTTGTTCACTATCAAAAGAGGAACCAATTACAAGGCAAACGACCCTGTGATTTGTATATCCAGAGTTATCTGCCCTTGTTTCGACATACAGGATTCCCACGCATCCGGGAAAACGGGAAATACCCTGGAATTTCGTTATGCACGTTCCCGGTCGGGAAATGTCCTTGAAAATTAAAAAAAAATTGTCAAAATCCGGGATTTACCCTGGAAATCTTGATTGAAAGCGTAATTTTTTAACCACTGGAAGTTTTGATGCAATTTGTCAATTTCGAGTTACTTCCCTTTGTCCGATAATCAATTTGTCCCAATAATAATAAAAGCGTCTACAATAGGCCAATAAAAGGGACGAAAGGCATAGGGACGAATTGATAACTTGAATCTGAATCTGCAATGTATTTGTAGAAGTAGTGCGGGTCAATGTTACATGAATTAGTTCCGATGATGGCAATCAATATTTAGGGATAGTAGTGGGAAATTTGCGCTATATGAAATAATTAAACTTGGTCTTTCTAGTGGTAGTATGTAAAAGTAGAAATGGTATACACTTTAAATTAGAGTTGTTTTGGCGGGAAAACCCATTATTACAAATATCTGAAAAATAGGACATCTTTCGTTTCATAGTTCTGATAGAAAAAAAATATGTACATTGACGCTTTTTTCCTATTATGCTTTCCTTTCAATATATTTCCAATAAGCAACAAAATGAGGATATTCAATGCGTTTTTTGGAAGGTCGAAATCTAAAATTACCAAAATTTAGTGTAATTCTCCTTTTTTCCTGCTTTTAGACAACAGATATCGTCAATTTTACACCTTTTCCGCTAAGTTTTTCTGACTTATGCTATTTAAAACATGCTCTTGTTACTTTAGAAACATGCAAGAAGTAATAGATAGAGAATATACCATAATACGAACTGTTCCGATCACTTAATTGTCTGAAATCACAGATTTTTGGCTTATAAATACGATTTTTATTAATTGAAAATCGCTATTTTCCTCCATTTTTCGTGTATATTTTTTTAATTTTATTTCAGTTGAACTAAAAGTATCAACCTTAAAAGCATTTGCATGATTAGAAATAAACTAGAGCCTGTATCGCTCACCTGACAATAGAATGATACTGAAGCAAATTTCAAAGGGAGATAATCATTACCTTAACTGTTTTCTATATTTATGAATAAAAGATAATGGCTTTGGGCCAGGTGAGCTAAAAAATTATGAAAAAAAAGGCAATAACTCCTAGACGGGTAATGGCATTTATTTAAAAATTGCAGTGTAGGTAGATCTTGACATGCTGCAGATTTTTGCAATTAAACTTAATCTCTCTCTCTTAGGCCATAAAAAGTTAATTTCTTGGTTCTCAGGCCCGCCCGTTCGTGGAAATTCGTCGCCGCATATATAGGGCAATAACTCCAAAATGGGTTATGGGATTTAGTTCAAAATTGCAGAGTAGGTAGATGGTGACATGCTGCACATTTTTGCAATTTAAACTTAACATCTATCTCTAGGGCGGAGAAACCTGGTGCCTATTCTACCGACAGCATGGGAGGGGGGGGACATAAGATGAACAAATATAAATAACAAAATCATTTTTTTTTTTTTTTTTTTTTTTTTCAATTTAAAATTCCTTCAAACTGTACAAATATTCATCATATTAAATAATTATTCATAATCATTCCTCCGTTGGATTTTGGTTACGGGAAGACCTCTGTTCATCTTGTTTGTGTAGCACAAGCTGCTTCCGTTGCTCCTTTGGAATATTTAAAGTAGCATCTATGCCTGTAAGGACACTGTTTGTGTGATTAACAATCTTCGGTAAATTTTGAATCATTCTCACAAGATAACTTTTTCCTTTCTTTTGAGAGAAAAAAACAACTTGTGGTCAATATTTGGTGGAGACATAACCCATTTAAAATAAGTAATTTGTGCTTTAACAACAGATTCCTTTTTATGCTCATTCATACAGTTTTCGAGTAAGGTTGTAATATCTACGCTTGCTTTACAAGACTGAATATTCAAATGAAGTTGTCTATGGCATTTTGTTTATTTTGTAAATGTTGGGCATCCTTTTTTACCTTTTCCGGTTCTTTTTCTTTCATTCTGTTGATTCGGTTTTGTTTTAATTTTTTCAGTCGTTCTTGACATTTTGCTAGGTAATCAGGCGCACGTGTTTTTTTTTTTACAAGAGTAATTTTGGCATTTTTATCTTGTAAATCCATGGCATCAAGCCATTCAATGGTTTTGTTATTTATCCACATTAGTGTTGCCTCAATAGATGCATTTTGTTTGAAATGTTGTATATGTTTCGTGTCAGCAAAGTTTTTCTCACTCGCTCGATTATGTTTCGGTACAGAAGTGGATGCTTGTCGTTTGGCTTCATCGTCCGACGTATGACAACCACCTGATAGCTTGTTTTTCACAAGTCGAGAGACAGTTAAAAGTAAAGATGTATACAAATAAGGCGGATTACTTCAATCGTAACATCACAATGTTCTTTAGATTCGCCATCCATATCATTTACATTGAATAAAGCCTGATATACGACATCTTTTGCAAGGTGGAGGGGGTCGGGAAATATCAGAGAGATTCCATTCCAGTAAGAAGACCATCTTGTGTAGATGACCAGTGGCTTATTAAGTCAGGAATATGTGTTGCAAACGTTTTACTGTCTACAAGTTTCATGAAAGGCTTGATAATAATTTCCCGGATAACAGCACTGTCCTGATCGTTCCAACTGGAAAGATCTTTATTTAGATTTTATTTCTACCCATTTTACCAGATCCACCGGTTAAAATTTGTTCATATTCCTTCAAGGCTTTGTTTGCACTATCACCCATATTACCCAACATACGGAGATGACAGAAATATTGGTGTATTTGAGAGGCCCTCACTTTCCCATTTTCCGACAAATTACACCAGTTCTGAATTTAGTGAACTCGTCGAGATAATTTTTTGTTGATAAAATGTTGATTGGACATTAAATTATTAACATTAAAGGGGCCAGAGTAGCTCAAAGTGTTGATTGGACATTAAATTATTAACATTAAAGGGGCCAGAGTAGCTCAAAGATTTAGGTCATTGGATCTAGTAACTCATACAAGCCTATTACCAATATGGCGTAGGTTCGCATCCAGCTTTGTAAATTACAAAAAAGGGTGCACTCGACTCGTACCCGCAAGTGATAAAGTTTACCAATTGCTTGCCCGTGAATGGTGGTTCTCTCCGGATACTCCGTCTTCCTCCACCACTAAAACTGATCGCCATGATACAGGGTTTCAGTTTGGGTCATTTTCTAGGCAAATGGCCTAAAGATTTTGAAAATGACCTAAACTTTGAAGACTTTTAGGACAAATATTTAGTTAAGTAAATAGGGAATGACTGATAGGAAATACCACTTTTAGGACAATATTGTCCGTAACATTATTAGGTCTAACAAAAACCCTGTATATAGCTGAAATATTATTGAAAGTGGCGTTAAAACACTAAAAATCAAATCAAATCTTAACACTAATCATAAGATTGGCATAAATTTGACCTTTATTTTCTTCCTTAGAATCAGACGACATTACATCAGACAAATCATTAAAAACTTGTTTCAATGTGTCAACTTTGTGTTTGTGTATCACCAAGAATGGTTTCAGATATTGATAACGATAGGTTTTGACCATGCAGGAGTTGAAATTTGAAATCCTAGGAAGTGTTTTTGAGCATCAGTAGTACCATCAAAATGTAAAGTATTTAGTCCATGACTTAGCATTTTTTCTCCGACCTGTAGTTTTGCCAATAAATTTGATTCTAGAATCATTCTTCTATTTGCTTGGAACTTGAACACCTTCAATTCCTACTAAATGTTTAAGTACAGTTTGTATTGTCTGACCAATATGTTTCACACCATCCCCCCCACTCCAAATGAATGTAGATCTTGAACAATCCGACGGACGGACGGAAGATATTCTCCGTCGGAAAAAGTTTCAACAGACATTTTGTCTTCAATGAGTTCATTAACTGGTGCTATTAGATTGTTTATATTTCTGTCTTTATACGACAAATCTCTGTAGTTGTAAAATCCGTAATTGCATCTTAATTATCTCCTGAATATTTTGGGATATACTTTATTTCCAGAATGATTTTTTTCAATCACAAATATAACTTTTAAGGAAAAATTACTTCATCAGATTAATGACAGTGACGATGTATATCTCTCTCTCTCTTAAAAAATACATCATTTTTAATTAGGCAATAATATTGAATCAGAATATTTAAAAAAGAAACAAATTTTCAATTTCCTTGTCAGAATTTTTTTTTTTAAATCAGTGTCTATTTTTTTTTATCACTACCTGTTTTGATGGGGTTAGCCCAAGTTGTAACATAAATGGGTCTTTTCACTGTACTTGATTGATATTGTAATATGATTGTAAAGATACAGAGTTGTGTAATTATTAAATTTGTATAAAACGGAGGAATTGTTTCATACATTTGTTATGCAGCACCAGGTGGTCTACATCTTCTTTACTCCAACCGGTACATTGTAACATCGTGAACGTCCTCAAAATCAATTTGTGTCATTTTTTAGCTCACCTGACCCAAAGGGTCAGGTGAGCTTTTGTCACCACTTTGCGTCCATCGTCCGTGTCTATAAACTTTTCATACTTTCTTCTTCTTCTTTGAAACCACTGAACTGATTTGGACCAAATTTGGCAGAAATGTTCATTGGAAGGTCCTCTACTAAATTTGTTATTTTGGTGCAGATCGGAAATCCAACATGGCCGCCAGGGCCAATAATGTGTTCTGATTGGTTGAAACTTTGAAAATCTTCTTGTTAGAAACCACTAAGCCAATTGAATTGTGACTTTACAGGAATGATCATTGGGTGATCCTGTACTAAACTTGTGAATCGTTTGCTGATCGGAAATTCAAGATGGCCGCCATGACTCGACTTAGTTTAACATTGGACCCTATGGGAATTTCACATTTTCATCTTTTTTTCTGAAACCACGCAACAGATTTGAACCAATCTTGGCAGAA
>MJUT01047614.1:27278-42327 GCA_002080005.1 Gigantidas platifrons | reverse complement strand
ACACATGCTTAACATTTAGTGTCAAAACATCGACGAAACATTCAATTGCCAGGTATACATTTTCTACGCTTGTTTCACTGTTACCGATATCATTGCTACCAATTTGCAAAAATACTGAATGTGGTCCAAAATCATAAATATCAACAAGATATCGATACATGTCCGTCACCAACCCGCCATTCACACCTTGTATTTTGACTTCATAATCGCCTAAATTAAGTTCGCCAGTTCATGTTAAATAATTAGCCAATCTTGTAACATGTGAACTGCCAAGTATGAATGTTTTCATCATTGTTTCAAATAGATAGTGTATATATTTGTACCGTAATAACGTACCTTTTCACGAATAAACAATCTACATCCGGTTTTTACTATAGCGCCACCTGGATCTGTTGCTGATCTATCAGTGATGTGACGTCACTCAATGTCAATCGTGGCCCAATATAAAATCAATATTACCAATCCAAAACTTGCACTCTTTTTCAGCCAAACTTTTGTCATACAAACAATATCCACATTAATTAAACATAAACTGTAGTAGCAAAGCTCGACGAGAATATATGTCCAGCATAATAAATTATCACAACAAATAATGGGGCGGCTGAAGCTGACCTAGTGGAAAATTTCCATAACAAAATTGTCCGAAGTCCTTGTTTAAAAAAAGTCTTGTCACTCAATTTCTTGCACAAAAAATTCACTCAAACGCCTTCTTCCAATTAAAGTAAGAATATAATAAATGCAATCAATAAAAATCGTAATTTTTAAACAGACAACTGTACAACATCAATAAATTATCATCTGTATTCAATTATCGTGTAATTCTAATGACCACAGTGCGTGGTCACGTGACCAATGCACGCACTGATCAAGTGATCTATATGAGAGAATATGAGGCAACATAAAGGGGGTTTGCGTCGCATAAAAGAGTCATTAAAATAACTCAAATATCTTTTAAGATTTTCGTTTCTTACATTATGACATTGATCTTTAAAAGCAAGGTCTGTCTAAAGACTTGTGATGAGAATTGAAAAATCCTGAACAAGTGTTAATTTTTCAAGCAGCTATAAACTAGGTTTACTTACCCTTATAGTATAGTTTCAGTCTCATCTGTCTGACAGCTCCCAGTGTGCCTGTGGGGATGCAATTGAAAATAATTTCCATTATTTTTATGTTTGTCCACTGTTCATTAGACACAGAATACAACTTTTTAATTCTCTAAGAAAGTTTCAAGATGTTTTAAATTTGGATATATTATTGAAAGGCTCACCAATCCTTACTGTAGAGGAGAATACTGAGATATTCGATGCTGTTCACCATTTCATTACTGGTAGTAGAAGATTCACATGATTCAATAAATTTTCTGCATCTTTTTCTCTGTATTTGGTTATATAACATCGAAAAGTCTTCCCATATATAGCTCCAAAATTTTAATTTTTTCAGTTTAATTAATAGCTGTACATCAGTCAATTATTCATCTCTCCCCCCCCCCCTTTTTCCCCAATTTGTACTTGCTTATCTCAATCACTATTTTGTTTAGATATTTCCCCCCTTATTTACTTATTGTCTCTTCTTCCTATATTGCTCCCAAATTTCCTTTATTCAATTATAAATATATATACTGAAAAAGAGTTAATTCATATTGATATGGTGGACTTCACTTTATAATTAGTGATTTTTATTTCATAATTTCAGTTTACATGTTCAATGTTGTATATATTGTGTGTTAAATGTAAGTTCAGTCTATCCATCATGCTATGCCAATTCATCATTATTAATATTATAAATGATAATAGCTTAAATATAAAGCCATTTGGCTATTCCAAATTATATCATACCTATTAACAAGGTAAGAAAAAAGAAAAAAAGATATTTTTTTGGTGGTTATGATTCTGCCATTACTATATATGTGTTTATGCTTGGTAATTAAGATGAATTACATGTATACATGATGAGTAGATTGCTCTATGTCTTATGTAAATTGTTTTCTAATTGTTCCATCTTGTTGGAGAGGATTTGTATAGGCATAGCCTGTTGTCCAATCCTATTGATTTATCAATAAAATATTTGAAATGAAATGAAAGTATTCAGGATTTTCAGTTTCAGCAATGTGACAATTTTTATTAAAATTAGAATATGAATGAAATTAAATATATAGGTCTCCAGTACATCTTTAATACTGTATGGGCTATTCCTGAAAATAATGAAAGCACTCTTATATTAATTCCACTACAAACAAAAATTTAGTACAAGTCTTACATCTAAAAAAAATTCAAGTTATGAAATTTTATTTCAAGTTCTAACCCACACTGCATACATTTTGTCTGGAAAAGTAGTTTATACATTGCATTCATGAAATTGAATTTTATATTATTTTTTCAGGAAAAAGACATGAAGAAACTATCAGAAAGAGCCTTGAGTGATAAAGAGGAGACAGTACAGAAATGTGAACATCAGATTGCTGAAATGATGGCAACTTTAGAAAAATATCAACAGGAAAATCAGAAAATTGTCTGGCAAAAAGACAAAGAAATTGAAGAAATGAGGCATCAACTTGAACAGAGTGAAAACAACTTCAAAACAGGGGTAAGGATATACAAAAGATCAATAACGTCAATGTTTTGTGCCATTTGGCTTTCTGCCAACATTTGGGATTGGCATTATAGATGAGATATGAACTATCTAAGTATGCTTCTAGCACATTTGTGCATTGCTTATCTTTTGACAAAGTACTAGGTACTGTAAAGGCTGGTCCCTCCACACACACTGATGACCCCCCACATAGACTGATATGAATACTTTTATATATATATATCATATTCATAGTGTATCCTCATAACCTAATTTTGTTTTTAACAAAAAGTAGAATGTTGCTGTGATACATGTTGCTATAAATGGCCACTAAAAGGGTGTGACAATTTGCTATTTGTTTTAGAAATTTTTGTTTGTCTTTTTAGACAGATTTTGTTCCTTTTTCAAGATGATATATCTGCCTCTAGTTTCTGGTAGATTATTCGTTTTAATTTTCTTTTTTCAAGATGGCCACCATAACTATGGAAACTAGAAAATGAGAAAGGAATAGATGTTCATGAATGTTTGTTGAATAGTAAATGGATACAGTTTGATCAAATGTTATGCTGGAAATTGTACAGCTGTGACCATTTCCCTGGAAATATGATCTTAAATTAAATTAAAGGAGCTTCAATATTTTGATATACATACATGTAATATACAAAATAATGTCTCTCCTTGATTTTTTGGTTTTATGGTAATGAAAAAACTAACATATTTAATCACTAAAACTTGATGTAAATAATGTAGTTTGGTGACCTTGTTAATGTAGTCATGGTCAGGTGACACAAGCCTATTCATGGGCTATGCCGTATACATATAAATATTCACATACAAGGGCTAAAATATTAATGTGTAGAGAAAACTAGTATTGAAAGGAACCATGATGATAATTTTCACACAAGTTATGTATATGATCAGTTTTATTCATGTATAGTCATGTCTTTTATAAATTTTTTTAATTATGTTTGTATTATATTTCTATGTTTTTTTTTCCCAGACCAACGAGACTATATCTGATTTAAACACCAAACTAACAGAAATAAATAGAAAGCTCAGTTCCACAGAAAATGAAAAGGTAGGCTTTATTTAACAGTTTGTATGGATATATAATCATCATGGGATGTGTCTGCCATGCATGTATAAATGAAGAGTATTGTCATTGACATTTATATTTGGAAGCAAGCATCAATTTATAAATCAGCTGGCTGAAGAAACTGGATTTTTGTATCTAGCCTTTCCAGAGTCATTGCACTTTGTTGTGTTGTTGCAAAGCTGGCACACATAGGGATCACTATCCGTTGTCTTGCAGTAGCCAGTATCACCAATATTATCTTCAACTCCTCTTATCACAGTTGATGTAATTTGACTAAACTTTTACACTCATGCTTTCTTTTGATTGATTTTTGTTAATACAGTGTGGGACAAATGACCTACAATATTAAAGCAATTTACCCACAAATTTTAAAAGTTTCATTAAAAAAACTAAATATAATAGAGATCTGAGATGCAGTCTGTAGCAACCTTAGGGGTAAGCTAACATGATTCCATAAGTGTCTAAATGTTAGCATTCGAAGACACTCAAAGAAGCATTTTGTGTAATGTCTTCTTCTTTTTTTTGGTGCATAGCCATGGCATCCATCTTTATAGATTATTTGACTCCACATCTAGTGATATTCATGAAAATGTGTCATACACTTCTACAAAATACATCTGATAACTTTATAATACATATATCCCATATTAATGGTTTATGGATAGATACTGATTTATATTTTAAGGCATCTGCTGATAAGAAGGTATCCAAATTGGAAAAGAAGGTGAAAAAGTATGAAAATGACATTTCAAAAATGGTAAGAAATAAATACAGTGAAATCTGTCTAAACCGAAATTCTTTCGAACAAACTTTTTTGTTCAAAATAAACAGGGTTTCAGTTTATACTGGTTGAATTTTAGCAAAGATTTCCTGCATTAGGACTTACTTTACAGTTCGGTTTCTAGGATTCCAGTTTATTCAGGATTCGGCTGAGACATGTTTCAGTGTAAATTAATTTAATACATCTCAGAATACACACACACACACACATATTTAAATGTTTTCAACTAAAACATGATTGTAATACAGTGTAGTATAAAAATGGGAAACTAGCACATGAGAGCTTGTGAATTCAGGTTCAGATTCAAAATCCAAACATTAATATGTAGAAGTATATTAACATCTTCGATATGCATGTTTAGCCTCTTATAATTTCCCTGACGATGCATACATTATTCAGGACGACAAGTCACTTGTCCATCTTGTCTGTGTCATACAGGAATATAAGAAGCAGGAAATCTTAGCTTTTGATTTGGGATAAGTTATCCATTGCATCATTTTACATCAGTATGAATGAGATATACTTATTAGAAATGTAATTTTAATCGGCTTATCCTTAAATTTATAGGAAACAAAAGTAAGTAAACTCCAAGAAATAGTAGATGTTATAAAATCAAAGAAAACTGAAAACATTGGTGTTCAGGTACAGATAGAGCATCCAAAACCTCAGACACCTGTAAGGAAGTTAACAGATACAGCCATGAATAAAACTGAAAGAGGAAAAGAAATGTCAATTAAACCAACAACACCAAATATGAGAGTGGCTCCAAAAACACCACAGGTAAATCATATCTACAGATTAATTCTTTGAAACAAAAATTTCTGATATATGTTTGATTTCTGATCAGAGTTTCCATTAATCATGTCTTTTAGGTGGATAGGGACATCAATGTTTATAAAAAAAAAAAAGGTTTTTGTCAAGGTTTTTGTTTGAAGCCTTAGGTTTATATTCCTGATCATAAAAAAAAAATGAGATTCTGTTTTTCAGATTTCTACCATATCAATTGATTGATGATTGATTGATTGGTGTTTAACGTCCAGCGAGCAATTTTTCAGCTATATTCAGGATGAGAATAATTTAAATGCCACGAGACTCGAAACAAGGAAATGTGATGGGTAGGGATGGATAATTTAGCCAGTGCAACAGGTCTCTTATGGACCACTCATCACGAGCATAATGCTCATAGTGAGCTGTTACACTGGGTTCTTTAACGTGCGAAGAGGGTGGCAATCTTTCAACACGGGACCTCGGTTTTATTTACGTCTCATCCGAAGGACGGGTTGGCTGTGAATTTCTACATCCCGCACAACCGATGGACGTTCCTTCAAGCCGAAGAAGCTCTCGGTCCCATTTCTATACCCCGGGGTTCCCACGGGGATGACCCCTTTTAGAGGACGGAGAAACCTGGTGCTATTCTACCCCGGCACACCCTCTGGGAGGGTCTACCATATCAAAGATGACTGTCTGGCTACATAAGGAAAGACTTGAAAATGTTAAAGTTGTTATATTTTATTATCAAAGCTGTATGTCAGAAACACCAAAATTGGATTTTAACATCACAATTTCTATAGGCCATATCCTTTCAGAATTAAACCTGTAGGAAGAATTGCCTGGTAAAATGTTGATTTAGTTGAGAAATATTTGTATTAATCAGTACTTTTTTACAAGCAAATCAAATTGCAGTCATATTATGAAATGGGTGTCTTGTATGTATGTAAACACAATATTTTTTCACGATAAGTTAAGTTCTAATTGACCCATTCATCTTGAAATTTTAACATGGTGATCGAATCCATGGCACAAAATACTGATTCTGATATGATTTGGGAATTTTACCTAGACAAATGGTGACAAAGATGTTCTATCAAGTTGCCACCAGGTGGAAGGATGTTTAGTGCCACTTTAAACAATATTTCTTATCATGGCAGTCATCTTTATTGGTGGAGAAAACCACCGACCTGTCGCAAGTCATTGATAAACTTTATCATATAATGTTGTACTACTCGCCCTGAGTTAGATTCAAACTCCAACTCCCATGCGATCACAGCCCAAACACTAAAAGACAGGCATTTGGTAAAATAGTTTTCACATAGATATATATTTTACTACCCACTCAACTGTATTACTTGCAAAATATCCACATAGCAATATTTTGTGTTGAAGATTATCTTATTATTTTGTAGTTGTATCATACCAAGATGGATGCAAAGACTCCAACAAAAGTTGCATGTACACCAGTGCTGTTTAAAACACCAACAACTAAGACACCAACATCAGTCTTAAGAACACCACAAAGAAGTATTTTAAAAAATAATGATGCAAATTCAGGGGTAAAGAAAAGAAGAGTAGCGTTTGAATCCAATGGATCTGAATCTGACGATTCTTCTTCATCTGAATTGATGGAAGTTGAAGTAAGTTGTAATCATTGAAAATATGTGTGTCAGAGGGCATTTTTTATTAACAGAACCAAAGTAAATTAAAACAAATTTATAAGCCTATCTGTTGAGTAACTCAGCTACCCATCATTCATTTAGTTAACTTTCTTTTAATACAAATGCCTTCTATACAATTATTTACTACTACTAGGTAGTTACATATTACAGTGAAACCTGTGTAAACCGAATCCTGAATCAACCAGAATCCTGTATTAACTGAATGTTTAACAAATTCCCAATGTAGGAAATCATTGTTCATTAATTCTGTATTAACCAAACACTTATCTATTTTGAACACAAAAATTGGTCCCAAGGAGGTTCGGTTTAAACACATTGCACTGTAACAAACTTGTCAAGAAAAGGCTGGAAATACAAATGAGCATTTATAGACCAAAGTTTCAAGATTGTAAAAATTGAGTCTGGCCTGAGCATGGCATTTCAAAATACTGAATTCTTCAAGGACATGATTTATGTTGGCCACAGATTATGTTTATTAATCCTTTGTCATCAGTATCGAATTATCATGAATTATCTTAATCTCATTGAAAATTAACTTGTTCTGGCCATGATATAGTTGAAAAATTGCTGAGTTGGTGTTAAACAACAATCACTCACTCAAATTACCATGTACAGTCTTGACAACTTATGATGAAATTTAGGGGTCATGAAATCTTTTCATAATATCCAAATTTTAATATAGCCGATTTTTCATTAAGTGGACTGGATTGTACAAGAGTTTCTGGGGATTTATATCATGCTCCTTCCTTATGAATTGAAACAATTAAGACAGGTTTGGTTGACTTACCGTTTTGCTGAGGGGGGAGTTGTGGCCGTGATAGTTGGATTTACAACTACCTATGAAATCAGTGCCTATCCCCACTGATGTTGTGAGTTGGAATCTCAATCAGGGCAAGGTGTACAACATTATGTGATAAAGTTTGTCAGTGACTTGCGACAGGTCGGTGGTTTCCTCCACCAATAAAACTGACCGCCATGATATAACTGAAATATTATTGAAAGTGGCGTTAAGCACCAATAAACAAGCAAACAAATATTGAAAGTGGCGTTAAGCACCAATAAACAAGCAAACAAACCATTTTGCGGCATAGACAGACTGCTGTCTCATGAATACTTGTAATTTCTCTACATTTGTTATGGCAGATTGAAGAAATTGATGATAGATACAAAGCTGGACAGACACATCTTCCTCTTCATTTAAGACCATCACCCAAGTTAAAAACACCAGAAATACATGATGATTATGATGATGATGGTCCTGTAGATAAAAGTGTAATGTCCTTACAGAGGAAACCAAGAGGTCCACCTGTTTCTAAAACACCAAAACAAGAGGTAACAGTAGTGATTTGACATATGTATTATTGTAGACCAACCAACAGTCCATATTCTTGTAGGAAATTATGTTTTCTTCATTTTCAAGTGTGTGTTTTTTGTGCTGAAAGTAGCTTTGATATTTCTTTGCTTTTGAAATTTGGAATTCTGATAGACAGAAAAGAGAAGATCTTTTGACAAGTGCAAAATTTATATATTTCATATGCTTTATAAATTTGCTTAATCTAATAATTGTTATTTTTAGCTCACCTGACCAAAAGTCATGTGAGGTATAGTCGTCTGTCATTGTAGGTAAGCACTTACATTTTAATCATCTTTTCTGAAACCACTGAGCCAATTGGAAGTAAGCTTTGTAGGAATGTTCACTGAATGGTCCTCTGAATAGTTTGTGGATTTTTTTGTTTTTTTTAGCAGAGTTGCGACGAAGTCGAACTCGGCTTATAATATGATGAATGGCGTCTGGGCGGCTCAATCGTTTCCGCACAATATTTTAAGAAGGAAATGTCGGATCTAAATGAAACTAGGTACACACATGCCAGGTGGTGAGAGGAGGAAGCCTATTGATATTGAAGATCATAGGACAAAGGTCAAGGTCACAGCTTCTAAAAATAGAACAACAATTTGATACTTTTTAGCTCACCTGACTCAAAGGGTCATGTGAGCTTTTGTCGTCATCGTCTGTAAACTTTTCATACTTTCTTCTTCTTCTTTGAAACCACTGAACTGATTTGGACCAAATTTGGCAGAAATATTTATTGGGAGGTCCTCTACTAAATTTGATATTTTGGTGCAGATCGGAAATCCAACATGGCCACCAAGGCCAATAATGTGTTCTGATTGGTTGAAACTTTGAAAATCTTCTTGTCAGAAACTACTCAGCTGATGGAATTGTAACATTATAGAAATGATGACTGGATGGTCCTCTACTAAATTTGTTATTTTTGTGCCGATCGCACATCCAAGATGGCCGCCATGACTCGACTTAGTTTTAACATAGAACCCTATGGGGAAAATGTTTAAACATTTTTTCCTCTGAAAGCAGTAAGTCAATTTAAAGCAAACATGGCATGAATGGTCCTTAGGTGGTCAACTTTCAAAATAATGTCATGTGACCTCGACCTCCATCCAAGATGGCTGCCATCAGCGAACATAGTTTTAACATAGGACCCTATGGGAAAAATGTTTAAATTTGTTTTCCTCTGAAACCAGTTAGCCAATTTAAAGCAAACATGGCATGGTTAGCCAATTTAAAGCAAACATGGCATGAATGGTACTTAAATGGTCAACTTTCAAAATTATATCCAGTGACCCAGACCTCCATCCAAGATGGCCACCATCAGTGGACCATTGGACCATATGGGCAAACAAAAACAGGGGTAGATAATGTTTTCTGATTCGTCAATCTTTAAAAATCTTCTGGTCAGAAACTACTGATTCAATTGAACTTATTTTCTGGTGTCATAATATAACTGGTGTGAATGATCTATGGATGGTCCTCTACGTAAATTGTAAATTTGGTTCCGATTGGAAATTCAAGATGGCCACCATAGACGAACAAAGTTTAACATAGAAGCCTACAAGACCCAATGGGAATTTACCCTGCCAATTATTACCAGGTGAGCGATGGACAGGCTCTCCAGAGCCTCTAGTTTCGTTTCCGCACGATATCTCAAGAACAAAATGTAGGATCTAAATGAAAATTGGTACACACATGCCTGATGGTGAGAGGAGGAAGTCTATCGATATTGAGGTTTGTAGGACAAAGGTCAAGGTCACAACTTCTAAAAATAGAACACAAATTTGATACTTTTTTTCGTTTCTGCATAATATCTTAAAGAACGAAATGTTGGATCTAAATGAATCTTGGTACACACATGCCTGATAGTGAGAGGAGGAAGCCAATTGATATTGAGGTTTGTTGGTCAAAGGTCAAGGTCACATTGTCCATCCACATGTTCGCAACTCGGCTTTCGCACCTTTGGTGCATTACTGATTTTTTTGTTGATCAGAATGCACAAAAAGAAAAAAGAGGCCCAAAGTTATCAAATAGGGTGTTATCTGGGGTTTTTTGTGTTCTTTATGTTCCTTGTGAACTTATTTTTATTTAGTAACAAACATTTCAGTGTTTTAAAGTGTCATTTAAAGACATTCCTCAGGCCAAACGTTATGTAAATAATATGACATTCCCCTATTTTTTGTTATTACCAGAAAATTCTGTATATTCAATTGAATCGTAATTTTTCAGGGAAGAGTTAGTTTATCATCAAGACATGTAAACAAGGAAAACATACCAGAAAAGGTATGACAATGTACTTGTGGTATATAAGCACCATAGTTCAAAAATATTAAACAACTCATTATATAAATAAATTTACAACAGATAATACTTTTGATAATTATTGACATTATTTAATTTCAGAATCTGTTGTTTAATTTTTAATATAACTGCATCGGTTGTGTAATTGTTAGCATGCTCGTCTGGGCTGTAGTAGTAGATCGTGGGTACTAGCCTTGATCGGGTCAAACCAACGACTATAAAATAGGTTTTTGTTGCTTCTTTGCTAAGCATGCAGCATTAAGGAGTAAGAGCAAAGACTTGTGTCTGAGCGGAGCAACATGTCTACCCACAGACTTGTTTGAGTGACTCTATCACTATAAAAATACAACTGAGCATGTTTGATCTAGTTCATCATCTCATTGAATGTAACTTGTTCTCACCATGATGTAGCTGAAGAATTACTTGTTTGGTGTTAAAAAAGCAATCACTCTGACAATCACATGAAGACAAGTATAGTAGTAGGTGCTTCACCAGAAAAGATTTGTAATTAGATTTTCTTTTACCAGTCAGTTAGACATCCTGGTTGTCCATTTAGTTAAGAGAGGCATGTCTGATATCTATAGATCAACATATCACTGATTTCAACAAAATTTGAGATTCCTATCACAACATGATATGTATGATAAACTTACTAAATACAAATGAGGGGCTGTCGTGGTTGTGGTCGTATAGTATTTGGATTTACTGTGCAATCAGTGCCTTTCACCACTAAAGTGAGTTTGAACCCCGATCATGGCGAGGTGTACTCAATACAACAATATGTGATCAAGTTTGTCAGTGACTTGCGACAGGTCTGGGGTTTTTCTCCGGGTTCTCCGATTTCCTCCACCAATGAAACTGACTGCCGCTATATAGCAGAAACATTGTTGAAGATGGTGATAAACACCATGAACCAACCGTAACAATTTGTATTTATAATAAGCTTAGTAAATACAAATGGCATCAAATATCGTGAAGATAATGTGTACCGGTCCTACAATTTTTATTTTTATTTTAGAAACCTTTTGGGCCAATGACACCAAATGTTAGAAAGGCACCAAATAAACCTCCAGGAAAATTCTTCAAATCTTCACCAAAGAACCGATCATCAAATAAACCAAAACATAATAAAGATGAGACCTGGTTTGACATTGATTCTGTTTTTGGATTTGAAGACTGAGAAAGAAAGATAATAATGTGATTTTTGTTGTTATTATGTTAGATTTTTTTACCATAATTTTTTCTACATTCCAATTTCTGGAAAATGATTGATACTGCTCATCAAGCTGATATGTGATACGTTGTTTTTTTTTTATATGACTGCAACTTATGTTAAATGTTAGCAGTTTTGTCATTGTATGGACATGCATTGTCATTGGTTAAAAATGTTTTTCCATGGAGTTGTTCAATATTTAAAACAATATTACTTGCATCAAATTCAAAATACCCACTATGTTTAAAATTAGTTTGTGTTATATTGCTACTTCAAGGTTTTTGTTAAAGTAAGCCAGAAATATGCCTTAGAATTCAATGTTAAATGCATGGAGGGAAGAGAACTTTTCCAGTAGACATATGATTATGCAAGCTTTAATTCTTAAATTGTTACATTATTGTTGAATTTACAGATTATTTTAGCTACAATATTTTAGAGATGATAAACTGAAACAAGGAGGAAGAGTAGCAATACTTATGATTCCAACTCGGGGACGACAGCACATTAAATTGCTGCTATAATCTGCAGTCTTAATCAGTTTTTTAAATACTACTCAACAAATGTAAATGTAAAATATCTACAAGTGTCAAATAACATTGTTTTTTAGTTTGTACGGAACATCATTTTGTCCTACTAGCAATGATTGTATCATTCTCTGTTGAGAGATAATTATATATTATATAATATATTTTACTTTTCTTGCTGCAGTGCAGATATTTATCTAGTCATTGTTGGTTATTTCCTTGTTGTTTTATTTGTTATCTGAAAAGATCTTTATTAAGGTGTATGTAATACTGTTATGGCTATAGCTAAAATGTCATTCATGAATAAAATATTGAACCCTGAACTAGTTTTTCTTCTACAGTAAAACCCTGTTGTAATGCATCCATCCATTTAGACATGCTTATCAAGTTGTCAACCCGAAGGTTGACAACTTGATGTTCACCTCATTCATATGAAAGCAATAACTGTTTTATTATACCGAAGCTACTTCATGATGTTTATAACTTGAATGTTTTGTTTTGCAGAAGACAACAAAATAATATCCGGTATGAAAAATACAATTACTGAACAGGACTGGAAAAAAACACGGATTTTCAACGCCATTGCTATGGTCAGGGGTTGTCGCCCGGGTGACAATCTATTGTCTCCCTCTACATTTTATATGTTTGGGTTGTTCACCGAGTTGTCTACCTTGTCAGCAATTTTCAGAAAAACATCTGAATTGTCTTATTACTCTTATATATGTTTGTTTGTTTGATGGTGTTTAATGCCACTTTCAACAATGTTTCAGCTATATTATGGTGGTCAGTTTTATTGATGGAGGAAACAAGAGGACCCCGAGAAAACCATATATCTGTCACAAGTCACTGACAAACTTTATCACATAATGTTGTACACCTAGTCCTGATTGAGATTAGAACTCTCAATATCTGGTGGTAGGCACTGATTGCATAGGTAGTTGTAAATCCAACTACCATGCGATCACAGCCACGATGGTCACCCTGGAAAACATATGATGATAATAAATACAGTTTTATTTAGAGACGATACTCAGTAACAAATGAGACATATGCTCTTTAGAGCTTTTTAATTTAACTAAAAATAACACAAATGTTGCATGCAGTACACAATTATGCATTGATAGCAAATAAAGATTGCTGAAAACCAATATCATACTGAAGGATGCATATTTTTAATCTTTTGCTAGTAATAGTAGAGGAATATGCATATTGTTTAAGAAAAATTGTTTGAGTTTATAGGAATATTAACAAAAATAGTAGTTTTGTAGTCTAAGATATATCTGTTAGTTACTAATGATTTACATTCACTAGAAGAATGTTTTTCTTAATTTCCTACTCCAATTCTTAATAATTAAGAAAAACCTTGTTATATTAAGAATTTTTTTTTGAATTAAGAATGGGAAAGTTAAATTAAGAATATTTTTTTATATTAAGAAAAGTTAATTATATTAAGAAAAAAGATTTTTATATTAAGAATTTTCTAGTTATTTCCTCCAATCAGCATCGAGCTTTTCATGACATGCCCCACGGCCGCAATATTGTTATCTACAATAGTGGCCTGTGTCAACTAATTTGAAACTATTATTATAATCTTTAAATAATTCTCAACGAAGGAAAGATATATTAATGAAAATAATAATAATAAATAAAAACAAGGATTTATATAGTAATATATACTATATAAATTCTCGATAAAAATAAAGGTAACTAAAACATAAATGTTTTTGAATCAGGCCTAAATTAAAATATTGTTTGTTTCCCCCTTTGCGACCGACTGGCCGAAATCGCTGCGACTGAAAAAATTTTACAACCCGTTCCGTGATTTTTTTTGATTTTTTTTTTTTTTTTTGCGATTTTCCGTTTCCTGAAAAATTTCGTGTCCTATTCCGCCATTGGATTCGTATTAGGGAATACTCTTCCGGAACATACCATGAGTCATCATTACTAATAAACCTAGAGTCCTGACTGTTCCGAGTATTCGTAGAAGCATGGCTTCTGAGTTTCTACGTTATGTGCCATTGTATTACCTGTTTGTAACACATGTAAACAGAGTGGGAAACCAATTCCTAAAAGAAACTCCTTAAAATAATAAAAAAGAAATATGTTCTGTCTTGATTGAAGTCAAATAAAAACTGTTCAGTCTTCAATCTTTTCATTGATATGGCTCAACATACAAAGACATCAGTTTCTGACAATGGATAATTTTTCCAACAAGATCCCACAAGGGACAGCATAAATTACATTCTATGATTACCGTACAATTGCACAGATAACATGACAATAAACAAAGATATTGGGTGTATAGAAACCAGTTTGTCTGTCTGCCTGCAGAATCATGCTTGATAAAAAAAAAAAATCACCTACCTACCGACCCAGACCTTTCAGGCTAGGGTCGGAAAGGGGAAACAAACATATTTTTAAGACTGGCCTCACTGTATTTTTTATTGAATCACACAACTAGTACGTATGTGCCAAAACGCAAAATACCGTATTAATAAAGTTCACATATTTAGGCCATAAAAAGTTAATTTCTTGGTTCTCAGGCCCGCCCGCATGTGGAAAATCGTCGCCGCATTGCCGATTTTATTGCAAAAATAGTAAATAAAAATTAAATGTGGTAGCGCTGTCCGTACGGAAAAAACAACCGCATCCGTTTTTTCTCTTATATCGCGTGGTCGGTGAAACGCTTTAAAACGCATCATGCTTAAATGAGATTTAAAGCATCGTTATGACAATGTATAAATAAAAAACGTGTTTCCGTTTGA
>MJUT01047613.1:0-36987 GCA_002080005.1 Gigantidas platifrons | reverse complement strand
ATTACTGAGGCTTACATACATTTAATACACACAAAACAATACTACACATTACAATACATTAATGAGGCTTAAATACATTTAATACACATATAACAATACTACACATTACAATACATATTACTGAGGCTTACATACATTTAATACACACAAAACATTACTACACACTACGTACAATACATATTACTGAGGCTTACATACATTTAATACACACAAAACAGTACTACACATTACAATACATATTACTGAGGCTTACATACATTTAATACACACAAAACAATACTACACATTACAATACATATCCTGAGGCTTACATACATTTAATACACACACACAACAATACTACACATTACAATACATTACTGAGGCTTACATACATTTAATACACACAAAACAGTACTACACATTACAATACATTACTGAGGCTTACATACATTTAATACACACAAAACAATACTACACATTACAATATACAGTCAAACTTCAGTCCCTCGAACTTGGATCGGTCGAACACTATGGATGCTGGAACTGATTTGAAAGTCCCATCAATTTTCCTTATATTTCTAAGTTAAGAAAACCCCTTTCGCTCAAACACCAATACCTCAAACAGGCGAACTCAATAAATGGTCCCGTCAATAATAAAATCACGAGTTTTACCATGCCAAGCTCGAACATCACAATTTAATTGACAGATGTATGATACGGTTGAATGTGCTTATAGCAAGGTGTGATAAATATCAGATTACCAACAGATAATTGTTTATTTAACAATTACAGGTAGAGGGATAAACTTGTCATAATTTGTGTTAATTAGTCATTAAATTCAGCTGTGGTTTGATTATTACCGTTAATTACGAACGATTGTTGAAACCGAAATTGTACCAAGCCGAACCTACACTTGACAATAATTAAAACTATCAAATGTTTACAATCATAATAAAAGTTTATTAAAACAATATTTAAATATGTTATTATATGAATTAGTATTATTGAGAGTGTTTTTTGCATGAACCGCATTAGCGCATCCTGCATTGGCCAGTTATTGAATTCACAGTGGGGAGTCCAATGGGACATTCGATTCTCTCAGTATTATGATTTCCGAAAGGCATCAACTCTTTACATTGGTCATTTAACTTGATGGCATGATGTAAAATGTGGATATGATATCAATATTAAAGTTTCCATTATAATTCCGCGTGTCTTGCAAAAGTTTACAAATTGCCGTGTGTGTAACAATTTTAAATAGATTAGTTATCACAATAACATTTCGATCATAAATTAATTAGTGATAGTGTGTTATTAAAAGATAGGAATGTCTGTTAATTAAAATTAAATGTATATAGTTACGTCTACAGTGGTGACATTTTTACATAATAAAAACAGATTTCAATAAAATAATATTTATCTGAAATGTGTATTTATAAAAAAAAAACTGAATTAACTACATTAACGAACATACTGACAATGAATCTCAACATTCTTAAAAGTGGGTGGACATTTTTAACATATAATAGTTAAATTATATTCAATTGTTTTGCGCAAACATATAGACAGTAATCACGATCAAGTTTTTCGATAATCATTTTGTAATTAAATCTTTGAAATTAATGAAGGCTGGCTGATTGTTTAATGATGTAATTTATAGTACAAATCAGGTTGCACTATAATGATAAACATATATATATTGAGAGCGTGAACAAGTGTACAAAAAAGTTTGGAAATGATAAAAAAAATATTTTCGGAAATATTATACTGATTAAACCCCATTCTTTTTCTCAGAATTATCAAGAAACTTTTTATATATGTATAGGATACCGTACATTTCAAACAAAAGAACTGTCCTTTATTGGATCTGGGAGGCTTCTTTTTCCGCACGAGTACACAGGTGAAGGCCGAGACGCCGAATCTCTAGCTTCATCTAAAAACATCAAAAAATAGAAATGTACTAGTAGTGAAATTCCGATTAACATGAGTTTTTATGTCAATATAATACCAAAAGAAACACATATAATTGCTTCAAATTCAAGATAAATAAAAAAGAAAATGATCATTGGCTAAAATTTAAAAATTTGCCATTAAAATATATATCCAAATTACAAATATTATACTGATATCGATCCAAGTGTTAATACCTGACCTCGTATTTCCTGTATATAAAATAGATCGCAAACAAGGTGAAAAAACGTTTCTAAGGAACGTTTGAAGATACCAAAGAGGTATTCAGAAGCCGTAGTCTTTGAGAACTTTCTAAAGGATTAAATATTTTTTTATGAGAAAGGCCCACTTTACTGTGCATCAGATATCATAGTGTAATTAAAATGTCCCTGGTCAGACCCTGATCTTATTTCTCTCTGAAATTACGAGACTTCGATGGCTCAAACTTCCAATAGCTCGAACACATTTTTACAGTCCCTTTGAATTCGAGCCAGCAAAGTTCTACTGTATATATATATATATATATTTATATGTATACGTCTGAAAATTAAACCAAACTGTTAGAATTAGATCTTTGAGCTGTCACATTTTGTTCTTCCCTCGACAGGATTTGAACTCACACCATTGATACACTGCAGCACCAATCCCTTAGCCTATGTCCAGTGCCCTAGGCCACTCGACCACATTCGATCCATAAAAAATGTAGCTTCAATAGTCGAAGTGTTATCTTGTCTCTTTATAAGGAAAATGTAGAGATAGACATAAGACATGTGTGTCTAAGCGTGTGTAGATGGTACATATATATATATACTTAATATTATAATTTGACAGCAATCTAACTCAGCAATTTTTAATATATTGTATAGGATAATGAAGAATTCATTATACAGTCACAGGAAATAAAGTATATTATTCAAACATCTAAGCAGGTGACAACCATACAATATATCTGTCCCACTGGATCTCAAAGTTACTTGTGATACTAGGATAATACTAAATATTATATACCTCTGAAATTAAACCAAACAGTGTTAGAATTAGATTTTTGACCTGTCAAATTTTTGTTCTTCCCTTGACAGGATTTGAACTCACACCATTGATATGCTGCAGCAACAATCACTTAGCCTTATGTCCAGTGCACTCGACTGTGGCATAAATCAAATGATAATTTAAGGTTAATCATCTATCGTGTTTACAACCACACACAGACTACAGCCGTGCAGGTGTTTGTTTAGAACTCTGTCGCCATCAGTTCAGATAAGGTCGCTCCCCATCACATTCTTTAAGATAATTGTTTTAGCACTTGTTTGTATCATATTATATGTCTGTATTATACGGGAATAAATAGTCTAGCTTATAATGTAGTTGAGTCAACACGCTCCCAAAACATCGACCACATCCGCTCCATAAAAAATGTAGCTTCAATAGTCAAAGTGTTACCTTGACTCGTAAGGAAAATCTAGAGGTAGACATAAGACATGTGTCTAAGCGTGTGTAGATGGTACATATATACTTAATATATATAGTGAATATATTAGTTTTTAGACAAAAAATGAGTTGAGCAAAAATAAATAAATAAAGAAGATATTGGTGGTTACATGTCAGCACAAAAATGAATAGCAGAAATCCAACTTGTTGGTCTAGAACAAAGAAGACCTCATCATCATCTCATTGAAAATTTACTTGTTCTCCCCATGATATAGCTGAAAAATTGCAGAATTGGCATCAAAGAACAATCACTCACTCATCAGAGATCATTGAATGAGGAAACATTTTCAGCTCTTTATCTGTATAATGCTTTTTTAGCTCACCTGACCCAAAGGGTCATGTGAGGTATTGCCATCACTTGGCGTCCGTCCGTTGTCCGTCCGTTAACTTTTTCATATTTTAATCTACTCCTCTGAAACAACTGGGCCAAATGGAACCAAACTTGGCAGAAAACATCTATATAAGGTCCTCTATAAAGTTTCTTCATTTCGTTCCATTCCGCCAACAAATATGGCCGCCAAGGGCAATTCTTGTTTCTGATTGGCTAATGTTAAAAAAATCTTCTCCTCTGAAACTGCTTGGCCAAATGGAGCCAAACTTGGCAGGAAGCATCTATGTAAGATCCTCTATAAAACTTCTTCATTTTTTTCCGTTTGGCCAACAAACATGGCCACTGTTACTAAAAATAGAACATATGGTAAAATTGCAGGTTTTTGGGTAATAACTCAAAAACCGTTAATAATATCAAAAATCTGACATTGAGTAAAAATGATCAGCACAGCAAGATCTACCTACCCTGCAATTTTGAAGTAAATCTGATTACCCATCTTGGAGTTATTGCCCTTTTTTCATCAATTTTTAAAATTTTAATACTTTTCGTCCTTTATTTCAAAAACTATAAGAGATAGATGTTAAGTTTATATTGCAAAAATGTGCATCGTGTCAAGATCTACCTACAACTGCAATTTTAAAGTAAATGCCATTACCCATTATGGAGTTATTGCCCTTTTTTCATCAAATTTTTAAAATTTTAATACTTTTCGTCTTATATTTCAAAAACTATAAGAGATAGATGTTAAGTTTAAATTGCAAAAATGTGCAGCATATCACGATCTACTTACCCTGCAATTTTGAAGTAAATCCCATTACCCATTTTGGAGTTATTTCCCTTTTTTCATCAAATTTTCAAAATTTTGATACTTTTCGTCCTTTATTTCAAAAACTATAAAAGATAGATGTTAAGTTTAAACTGCAAACATGTTCAGCATGGAAAGATCTACCTACCCTGCAATTTTGAAGTATTTCCCATTACCCATTTTGGAGTTGTTGCCCTTTTTTCATCTATTTATTTTTATTTTAATACTGTTCGTCTTATATTTCAAAAACTATAAGAGAGAGATATTAAGTTTAAATTGCAAAAATGTGCAGCATGTCAAGATCTACCTACACTGCAATTTTGAAGTAAATGTCATTACCCATTTTGGAGTTATTGCCCTTTTTTCATCAAATTTTCTAAATTTTAATACTTTTCGTCTTATATTTCAAAAACTATAAGAGATAGATGTTAAATCTAAATTGCAAAAATATGCATCATGTCAAGATCTACCTAGTCTGCAATTTTAAAGTAAATCTGATAACCCATCTTGAAGTTATTGCCTTTTTTTTTTTTATCAAAGTTTAAAAATGTTAATACTTTTCATCCTTTATTTCAAAAACTATAAGAGATAGATGTTAAGTGTAAACTGAAAACATGTTCAGCTTGTCAAGATCTACATGCCCTTCAATTTTGAAGGAAATCTTAGTACCTGTCTAGGAGTTATTGCCCTTTTTTCATAATATTTTAGCTCACCTGGCCCAAAGACATTATCTTTTATGCATAAATATAGAAAACAGTTAAGGTAATGATTATCTCCCTTTGAAATTTACTTCAGTATCATTCTATTGTCAGGTGAGCGATACAGGCTCAGTGAGCTGAGCCTCTAGTTTCTTTGAATTGAATGTTTAAAGGGCTTCAGGTAATATTCCTATACTGATATCTATAAATCCTACTGCTCTCGATGTAGCCCTTTATCGTATCATGGTGACTTGGTGAAGTCGTATCATACTGCTCCCGATATAGACCTTTATTGTATCATACTGCTCCTGATGTAGAAGGGCATGGTTTCACACCCGGCTTTATAAATTACAAAAAAGGGTGCACTCGACTCGCAGCCGCAAGTGATAAAGTTTACCAGTTGCTTGCCCATGGTCGGTGGTTCTCTCCGGGTACTCCGGCTTCCTCCACCACTAAAACTGGTCACCATGATATAGCTGAAATATTGCTGAAAGTGGCATTAAACACCAAATTTAAAAATTCAAATTCTGATGTAGACTTTATCATATCATACTGCTTCCGATGTAGCTCTTTATTGTATCATACTGCTCCCGATGTATCCCTTTATTGTAACATGGTGACTTGGTGAGGTCGTATCATATAGCTCCCGATGTAGACCTTTATCGTATCATACTGCTTCTGATGTAGACTTTATCATATCATACGGCTCCTGATGTAACTTTTTATTGTATCATACTGCTCCCGATGTTGCCCTTTATTGTATCATGGTGACTTGGTGAGGTCGTATCATACTGCTCCCGATATAGACCTTTATCGTATCATACTGCTCCTGGTGTAGACCTTTATTGTATCATACTGCTTCCAATGTAGCTCTTTATTGTATCATACTGCTCCCGATGTAGTCCTTTATCATATCATACTGCTCCCGATGTAGCTTTTTATTGTATCATACTGCTCCCGATGTTGTTCTTTATTGTATCATGGTGACTTGGTGAGTTCGTATCATGTTGCTCCCGATGTAGACCTTTATTGTATCATACTGTTCCCGATATGTAGCCCTTTATTGTATCATACTGCTCCTGATGTAGCCCTTTATTAGCTCACCTGGCCATATGCCATGCAAGCTTTTGTCATGGGTAAGCGTCCGTCGTCCGTCCATTAGCTTTTCACATTTAACTCTTCTTCTCTGAAACCGCTGAACAGATTTCAACCAAACTTGCCAGAAATGTTCATTGAGTGGTCCTCTATCAGATTTATGTTTTTGGTGTAGAGGTGTAATACCACTAAAGAATTCTCCATAGCCTTCAATGTTAAATAAAAAAAAATTGAGCTTTCATACAGGATTCATCTTAAGTTTAATCTAAGTGACACTAATATCTCATGGAAGGGATACCTATTTGGAAGCTTAACTCCGAAAATCAACTTACATTTAATGGCATATAAGAAAAAACAGACAGTCCGAAGATGTCTTACGTCAAAAATCCTACTTTCACTTTTGTTTTAACACAAATTCAGGTGGTTTCCTTCCAATGCCATCATTTTTTTTATTTTAAACCACAAGGACATCAAATATGGGGTTAAAATTATCCTAATATCTGTAGGTTTCTGCTGACATTCAGTATTTTGCAGTATCTAATAGGGTTTATTTTTTATCCAACAATGTAGGAATCCAGTTTGTGCTTACGTACTACTTTCCCATACGTTCTTTTCGACTGGTACCCATGTTTAGTGGTATTACACCTAGATCGGTAATTCAACATGGCTGCAAGGGCCCATAATGTGTTCTGATTGGTCGAAATTTTAAAAATCTTCTTGTTAGAAATCACTAAGCCAATTGAATTGTGACTTTGCAGGAATGATCATTGGGTGGTCCTGTACTAAACTTGTGAATCGTTTGCTGATCGGAAATTCAAGATGGCTGCCATGACTCGACTTAGTTTAACATTGGACCCTATGGGAATTTCACATTTTCATCTTTTTTTCTGAAACCATGCAACAGATTTGAACCAAACATGGCAGAAATGTTCATTAGATGGTCATATACAAGATTTTTGTTTTTGGCACTGATTGGAAATCCAACATGGCTGCCAGGGCTCATAATGTGTTCTGATTGGTCGAAATTTTTAAAATCTTCTTGTTAGAAACCACTAAGCCAATTGAATTGTGACTTTACAGGAATGATCATTGGGTGGTCCTGTACTAAACTTGTGAATCGTTTGCTGATCGGAAATTCAAGATGGCCACCATGACTCGACTTAGCCAGTCAATTTAAAGCAAACATGGCATGAATGGTCCTTAGGTGGTCAACTTTCAAAATTATGTTCTGTGAGCCCGACCTTAATCCAAGATGGCTGCCGTCAGCAGACATAGTTTTAACATAGGACCCTATGGGAAAATTGTTTAAAAGTCTTCTCCTCTGAAACCAGTCAGCCAATTTAAAGGAAACATGGCATGGATGGTCTGTGTTAGCGGTAGACAGTTTTTTGCATTAGCCAACATGGCTAATATGAAGTAATTTCTCTTAGCCACAAAAGTAATCACTTAGCCACATTGAACAAAGACAAAAAGAATCATAATTTTTTAAAGTTTAATGATTAACAGTAAAATCTGATTCAACCCAACATTTCTTTGGAAATGCCTGTACCAAGTCATGGTCATTACAGTTTTCCCAGTTTTCCGGTTGTTGACTGATTTTGTCTGTTTGTATACTTATGAGTTTTGCCTTTCCTTTGGAAGATTGTTTGGAGTTACAGTACATGTAGGTAATTTTGTTATTTAATGCATTATAACCCAACAAAATCTAACAAAAGTGCACAGTTGAACTAAGTAAACAGGCAAACATATATCTCCACCTAAATACATTCAAAATTAGTAGACTGGAAAAAAAAATATGAATGACAAAATTATAATAAACAATAAATAATAAAGTAAAAAATGTAACAATGACTAAATAAAAGAGGGAGAAGTGACTTCTCTTTAAAGGAGATGAGAGGGAGAAGTTAAAGACAGCAGAGAGAAGTGGGGGGACTTCTGGGAGAAGTTAATGGCGATAATTCGAAACAATGCTTTGCAACCTGTCTGAAGTTACCCTAGGGAACGGAATTTGTAAAAGTGATACCTCACTTGTTTTCCAATCCCACCTGCTATTTGCTATCTTGTATTTGTGTTTGACTTTCTTTCAAATAAAATATAGTTTACGCAAAGTTACCCTGCCAAAATTTAGAAATGAGTAAAAGGCTGTCTGATCCGATTTGTTCTGTGTTTTTTTTTAATTCATAATAGCCTAAAGGGCATCTATTTAATGTCAAATATTTATTTGTGTCTACCTTGACTATTGGAGTCTAGCATACCAGTGAATTTTTATATGTACCCCCCCCTTTTTCCTTTTCCTTTTGAAATATTACTGTGCTTTGATCTTACGTCACACAAATTGTAATAAATCATATTTGTGTAGTCTTCAGCAGAAGATAGATGACCCTGCCAATTTGCTCACTCTCAATGCTCCAACTACATTGTATATATAGCTAGGGAATGAAAATATAGCACAATTGTATATTGACACTGACATTCAAAAACTGATGCAAGTAAAGCCTGCAATTATTATTATCAAATTGCACCAATGGAATAAAACTACTATCTTTCAAAGTCAATTTTTCAATTGCAGCGGTATTAACATTAGTTTAAACATATTTAAACTAATGTAAATACCTCTGCAATTAAAAAATATTAACAATCACACGTGTCTGCAATGTAAACAGTTCTATAAATAGATCGCAATTTTAAATACCAATCGGATTTGGATTGATAAAAATCCGAAACGTCCCTGTGCATTTGGTTTCATCAAATTGTGAATGGCAAACCTTTGTATATATGAACATAATTAAATGTGAGAACTAAGATTTTATGCCATAGAAATGAGAAATAAATAAATCAAAAGTTCGTTTGGTTAAAAGTGGCTTTGCCATGCTTTTCCCCAATATCAATAAATTAAACTGGAAAATAGTTGATCGTGAGTCGAAGGAAAATAATTGATCGAGAAGAACCAGGTCAAAAACTATTTTATTAATCAATTTCGGACACAGACCTAAAAATCCCGGAATCAAAAGCTAAACCAATCATTATCACGAGAATTCCGGAAAGAGTACATAAACGCACCGAATTTCCGTATGACTCTAATATTACTTTTCTTTATTTTGTTTTCGCCACTGTGGCTAATGGGAATGAAAATCTTCTCGCCACTTTCAAGTTGGATTAGCATTTGGCGACATGGCAATCGTTTAGCGCCAACACAGATGGTCCTTGGGTAGTATACTTTTAAAATTGTGTCCGGTGACCACGACCTCCATCCAAGATGGCTGCCATGAGCAGACATAGTTTTAACATAGAACCCTATGGGATTTGAATAATAACTTAGATGTATTCGGCATGCAGACATTCTTAAGAGGATTTAGTTATGTCAGGTGAGCGATACAGGCTCACCTGAGCCTCTAGTTTTATTATACAGCTCCCGATGTTACCCATTATCTTATACTGCTCCCGATGTAGACCTTTATTGTATCATGATGACTGGGTGAGGTATCATACTGCTCCCAATGTAGCCCTTCATCGTATCATACTGCTCCCGATGTAGTCCTTTATTGTATCATGGTGACTTGGTGAGGTCATATCATACTACTCCCGATGTAGACCTTTTCCGTATCATACTGCTCCCGATGTAGCCCTTTATCGTATCATACTGCTGCCGATGTAGACCGTTATTGTATCATACTGCTCCTGATGTAGACCTTTATCGTATCAAACTACTCCCAGTGTAGACCTTTATCGTAACATACTGCTCCCGATGTAGACCTCTATCGTATCATACTGCTCCAGATGTAGCCCTTGATCAGATTAGATGAAAGTAATATTTTATGAATTTCAGATCATTAGATTCATCATTTTACGATAAATAATATTTTTAAATAATTTATTTAAGGCTATTTCACGGCTTGGTGGAAATTCTTTGAAAGTAGAATGTGATGATTGGTATGGAAGAAATTTGGATGCAGAACAAAGAGATGATGGCCTTAAATGTATTAAAGATGAACAAAGATTAGCATTAGTTGAAGAAGAGCTAGCAGAAACTAACAAGAAATTGATAGAGTTAGAACAAGAACAAAATAATCCAGTTCCTAAGAACATCAGGGGTAAATACTGATTAACATATGTTTCAACAGGGGCAAATACTGATTAACATGTGCTTCATCAGGGGTAAATACTGATTAACATGTGCCTCATCAGTGATAAATACTGATTAACATGTGTTTCATCAGTGGTAAATATTGATTAACATGTGTTTCATCAGTGGTAAATACTGATCAACATGTGCTTGATCAGGAGTAAATACTGATTAACATGTGCTTGATCAGGGGTAAATACAGATTGACATGTGCTTCTTCAGGGGTAAATACTGATTAACATGTGCTTCATCAGTGATAAATACTGATTAACATGTGCTTGATCAGGGGTAAATACAGATTGACATGTGCTTGATCAGGGGTAAATACTGATTAACATGTGCTTCATCAGGGGTAAATACTGATTATCATGTGCTTCATCAGGGGTAAATACTGATTAACATGTGTTTCATCAGGGGTAAATACTGATTAACGTGTGTTTCATCAGGGGTAAATACTGATTAACATGTGCTTCGTCAGGGGTAAATACTGATTAACATGTGCTTCATCAGTGATAAATACTGATTAACATGTGTTTCATCAGTGGTAAATATTGATTAACATGTGTTTCATCATTGGTAAATACTGATCAACATGTGCTTGATCAGGGATAAATACTGATTAACATGTGCTTGATCAGGGGTAAATACAGATTAACATGTGCTTGATCAGGGGTAAATACTGATTAACATGTGCTTTATCAGGGGTAAATACTGATTACCATGTGCTTCATCATGGGTAAATACTGATTAACATTACAAGTTATGTTCAAACACAGACTAGTGTGTAATCTTCAGTAATATAAGTATGATCACCATGAATATATGATTATACAATACTGTGTATTCATTTTTATACCCCCGCAAACAAAGTTTAGGGGAGTATATAGGAATCACCCTGTCCATCTGTCCGTCTGTCTGTCTGTCCGTCCATCTGTCCATGTACCTTGTAAGTGCAACTCCTCCTAAACGGCTTCTTGGATTTTTGTGAAACTTTACACAGTTGTAGTACACTACCTGCAGATGTACATGAAGGAATACCGTTGCTGTCTAAAATTTAGAAGGGGAGATAATTCAACTTATACTTTAACGAAAAGGGGGGGGGGAGGACATGCACCTTGTAAGGGCAACTCCTCCTAAACGACTTATTGAATTTTTATGAAACTTTACACAGTTGTAGTACACTACCTGCAGATGTGCATGAAGCAATACCGTTGCTGTCAAAAATTTAGCAGGGGAGATAATTCAACTTACACTTTCACGAAAAAGGGGCGGGTGGGGGGGGGAGCATGTACCTTGCAAACGCAGCTCCTACTAAGCTGCAAGTGTGGGGTATCACTCAGTGAGGTCACTCACAGTTCTAGTTATTCATGGTATACCAATTTTCGTGGTTTTCGTGGGTGCCAGCTTAACCACGAATTTAAATGTTCGACGAAATATGACCATTTGATTTCCGTTTGGCGGTAAGCAAGATTTTGACAACACAAACATTTGTAGCCATGTAGGTAATTCAACATTGTTACATGATGTAATTCTAATGCATGTCTTGTGAATCTAAAATAAATGTACCTGTGTGTCATTTTGTGATTGATAAACATGTAAACTCTTGGAATAAATTGTTTATTGTTGTGACATTTATGAAAACATTTTGCGGTAATAACTTCCAGTATTTTTGTATTGATTAATGAAGTGTTGATACAAATAAATACAAAACATTTTTGGTAAAATTTCAATCGATAATACTATTGTCACCTTTTATAATTGCTGTGTAAACATTTTGATTGACAATCATAAAGTTTATTGGTGATAATAATCGGATTAACGGTCGGTATACTCAGGGGCTGCTCTGGCTCCCAAAAAGTAGGAGCCAGAAAAATCGCCAATTGCCAGTTTTGAAAGTCAGGAGCCAGTTTAGGAGCCAGCTAAAATTTTTGCATGGAGCCAATTTTTTCGAACCGAAACTGTGGATGATTGCATGTACCTGGCATGTTCAGTTTCATGTATAAATGGTGCGGATTTGTTTGTACAAATGTTAATGTCTGTATTGTACTTCTGTTTTTTGTTTCGATTTCATCATCAAAAACAAAAAGATTTATATAATTTATTACAATAAATAATCAATAAATAACAACATAGACATCATCATATAACAGTTAACATACAATATGATTGATACAGACATACATTCAGAACTGTTACTGAAAGTTACATAAAAATCCTGTGGAATTTCACTGCAGCCCACTTATCAAAGGCCTTGTTGAACTGGAACGTTGTCTCGTCACTGTCATGCAGACTGACTCTCATGAGGTTCTCCAGGGTGTTGATCGCTAACTTGTTCCTAACATCTGTCTTGATGAGATTCATCCTGGAGAACCCCCTCTCACAGTCTACTGTGCTGACAGGTGACACTAACAAGCGCTCAGCAGCCACTGAAACAGCTGGATAGGTAGTAGATGGCCTGACAGCAAGTTGGACTAAGTCTTTAACTGAGGAAAATAGCTTAGGAAACCTTGACACCTGAACTGAAGCATAAGAAATAAAACCTACCAACTCCTGACTAATAACAGAAATGTCATCTAAACCACACGCAGACAAGTAAGAGCTAACAACACTTGAAACCTCAGAAAGGATAGAATTGTCAGATTCTGACTGGGAATACAGAGAAGGGTCAAACAACTTGGTAAGGGCCCCTAATACAGATGTATCCCCCTCCTCTGTAAACCTTGACCTAAGAAAACAACTTGGTAAGGGCCCCTAATACAGATGTATCCCCCTCCTCTGTAAACCTTGACCTAAGATTATCAATTATAATACTGACAAACTGAGAACAAGCTGAAGAAGACTCTGACCTTTGCTGAGCACTGTCCCTGATAGTATGACATTTATACTGAAATGTGCACAAATCCATGGAATCCAAAATTGGCTGTGCAGGAACTTGGGAAAGAAAACAGGGAAGTGTTGGGGCCAGACTCAGACTTAAGACCTTCACAGAACCTCAACAGTAGAAAGAAGAAGGGGATTCTTTGTAGGTAATGAATATATAGAACAAACGTCAAAAACTGAAGCAAGTTGTAAAATAAATAATTATTTCTCAGACGCAATAAAAATACTGTAGTTATTTTTTGTTTAATTGCAGACACGTGTCTGTTTGTAAATAGTTCTATAGATAGAACACAATTGTTACCCGGATGCTGATTGATAAAAAAAAAATTGTGTCCTCATTTAATGGCCAACCTTCGCATATAAATTACCATATTAAATATGAGAATTAAATATGAGAACTAAGATTTCATTTCACAGAAATGAGAATAAATACATAAAAAGTTCTTTTGGTTAAAAGTAGCTTCGGTGCGAACTCCTGTTGATCGTGCCATTTTTATTTTTTAAGCTTCTTTAACCAAAGTTTATGACTTTTCGAGAAAATCACTTTCAAAATACTTAATGGATACAATGAACAGATTTCAATAAACATGATATCGACATTTTCATAAATGAAATGTGGCAAAAATAGCAGTGAAAAATAGTTCATTATGGCAGACATTGTGACGAATCGTGCAATGAATGACGATTACAAAAATACGTCCACTTAAAATACATACTGTGGCATTTTGAGTACATGTCATAACTATAAAAAAAAATCATTATTGTTGATTTAATTCTTTGTTGGGATCATTATCTTTAATCAGGTAAATCAAACCAGGTGAGATCAAAGATTATGCAATCAAATCAAAAATGCTATTATCCGTTGATTGGCTTGTAACATGTAAAAAAATTGTCATTGTGGTGGCTAATTAGTTTTAATCAGGAAATGAAGAAGAAGAATGGATTGTTACAAACATTTTTCTACGATTTTTTTTAAATTCAAGTGACGAATTGGGTACGGGAAATAGTCATAAATTTACACAAGGAAATCTAGGCACCAAAAAAATCGCCAGAAGCCGATTTCAGTTGCCAATCAAGAAAAAAAATCGCAAATTGCGACATTGGCGACCGACAGCGTGATCCCTGTATACTGGTATCATATAAGCCCGGAGGTCAGGATTTTAATTTGTTGACATGTGATGTTTAACTGCTGTGACATAAAATTTCACACCTTTTTTCCTTACCGTTTAATGCAACTTTTTTATATGTATCATTTATGGTATGTCATGTTCCCATAGAGTACAAAGAATTATAATTTAAGTTTTCGCTCCTAGTGTGAAGTTTAGCAAAAAAACATCCTTTTTGTGAAATATTAATTAAGAAACAAATGTAAATGGTATTGTCTAAATTATGCAATCAAATAATTATCAAAATTGTAACAAGCTGATAATGTACAACAATGATCCATATTTGTTTGGCGTACTTGTAAATTTACTTTAAAAAAAAACACTACCGTAGAATCGTGACATGCAAAATCTACGGATTTGAAGTGAAAATCCACGAATTTAAGTATAGTCTGTTTGGTGACTCTGAAAATAAGGAAAAAAATATTTAATAATCAGGGATTTGCTTTTTGTTGCTCTTTTAACATTTTAGGCACACATTATTCAATACATATCTGAGTAAAAGTTATCAAAGAAATAATTCAAATAATAAAAAAAATCTCCATAGGGTCCAATACTAATTTTATCAGATTGCAAGTAAAGGAGGCTGCCATTATAATGAACAGCCTTACTTGTTCTTTCCTGTCTGTTGTTATGCTAATTTCAGTCACATGGGAATGCCATATTAGGTTAAAGATTCAAGATGTTTTGAATAATTGATAAACAGTTTGACCTTATGATATTTGTTTGTAAACAATTAATAACTGCTGGTCACATGAGACCCTTATATGGACATGTCCCTTGTTATTCACTCATGCTGATTTATAACAAATTTTAAATTAACACTTAAAAAAATGATACCAAAATCAAATAAATGTTAATTTGGTAAAAGTATAATTTATATAAATATATAAATTAAATAATATTCTTGTTTAATACTTGTTTTCTTCCAAAAATTAAACAATTCATATACAACGTTAATTTCTTATATGCAAATTAAATAAACATTATTTTCATGTTGAAAACAAAATAGAACCACAATATTGGAAATCTGACCACATTATAGAGGAAATTCCAAAAATTATTATAAATTTAGACAGTGATAGTGACACTGATTCAGAGAGGGATCATGACAGTGAGGGTGGATCTACTGATATGTACTGGTCAGAATAAACAACATTGTCAGGTAATTTTGTTTTCTATTATTAACATCTATGCACATAAAGGAAATGAGAAGTTTGCATGTACATGTACTTTAAATGCTCCACAATCAGTTATGTAATAATGTATCATGAACAGGTGTAAATCTAATTTGAATATTGTCCATATTTGGCAGTGGTTTCATTAGGCGCCGGTACCCGGTACTTTTACCCGCCTACTTAAGTGTTTGGTACCGGCAGAAAATGCAGATTTTTTTTTTATATACACATGTTATTTTCCTCCGTCCGTGTGTTTCCACTGCATTCGTTGCCGGTGACGTGTGTTTGTTTATAAAAGTTTTCTAAGAGGTCCGTGTTCCAGGATTAGTGTTACCGTTATAATCAAAGAAGACTCACGAGTAATCCGAATGAAAATCATCAAAACGCTTTAATCTCAGAGTAAAATATGTTATGTACAAGCGAATTTTCAACATTGACTAAAAACAAAATACATGATGTCTAAAAGAAAAAACATGTTGGATAACTTCTTGGTAAAAAAGAAAACGAAAGGTGCAAATACGTGGAATGATAGACCTCATGGAAATATTTGTTTGTTGTGATAAATGCACAAGTCAATGAATTTATTATAAGATTTCATTTCAAAGTCCTTCAAACGGCAAAGTAAATAAAGACTAACATCTACCGATACTGTCGATAGCTTGTATCTTAAGGCCTGTTGCCCTTTTTTGTGAAAATATTTTGCAAGATTTATTAAATGATATTTATCACAACATATCTTGCTGCATGTCGTTTTAGCTTGACCAGTTTGGGAACAATACCCAACTCGGGAGACAGTCCCTCATTTGAAGGGTAGCCCCTCAGATGTAATATCACAAAAGGTCAAATCCACATAGCCTGACCATCAACTTGTCCTGTTATTCATAACAATAGACTGGTAATTTTGCAGTTGCATGAAAAACTTGGGTGTATTATTCACACAGATTGAGAACAAAATGTGTATTAATTTTTATAGAATGCAAGACAAGCTCTTGTGGTGTCAGATATAATAGAACATTATATACCTTTAAGCAATCATACTTTAGCATCAGATCCCCCATATTAGATATTAGGGGTAGCCCTTAAAAAAAAACAGTCTCCTGTTCGAGAAATTGTTCCCAACCTGTTGACCTTTTTGAATGTTTCAATTGCATGTTTCTATTTGTTTCCAGTTATTTATACCTGCATTGCGTAAGAGAGAAAACAATTTTTTGATGGACCTGGTTATGCACAATTGTACCTAGTCTAAAATTCTGACACTAGTAATTGCCTGAATCAATACATTTATTCTGAACCAATTTGACATAAGGCAAACTGATTTAAAAAAAAAAGTCAAAATCATGTTTTTTCCTTTAAATAAGTATTTGAATAATATAATATAATGTGAGTTGAAAAAATCTAATGATATTTGCAAGCAGTGCAGGTACAACAGGCAGAATATTGTGTCGTGTTCAGCTTGATGAAGTGGTATTACTAGATACTAGCATTATGACTAGTCTGATAAATATTGTGAAGGCACAAAGTCAGTAGCAGTTCTGGCAGACAGTTACTGGTTCCTCTGTTCAACAAAATCGACTCGTCACCGAAAGGTAAGCGGTTTGCACGATTTGTTTTTGACATTTTCATATTTTTCTTAATTCTTTTACAGACAGTATTTTTAAGTAAGAAGATTTATCAAAATGTAAATTTGATAACTTCAGATTTTATTTTATTTTTAACACCAAGAACATACAAATTTCTGTAAAATATAAATAAAAAAAACAATGATCTTGTTATGCATGCATTTAGTTTAGAATCTTTATCAAATACATATATTGTTTGATTTTAGATAATAAGAATAAATAGACTTGATTTGATTTTTGGTGTTTAACGCCACTTTCAACAATATTTCAGCTATATCATGGCGACCAGTTTTAGTGGTGGAGGAAGCCGGAGTACCCGGAGAGAACCACCGACCATGGGCAAGCAACTGGTAAACTTTATCACTTGCAGTTGCGAGTCGAGTGCACCCTTTTTTGTAATTTACAAAGCCAGGCGTGAACCCATGCCGTATTGGTGATAGGCTTGTATGAGTTGTACGTTAGATCCAGCAACGTAACTCATTGAGCCACCCAGGCCTCCACTGGCCCACAATAAATAGATTAATTGGAATAAAATTCAAAGCAACAACAGTTTTTAATGAGATACATATGGTCTTTGCATATCTGTGATTGAATGCCATGAATCAGAATGATTAATATTAATTTACTTCTTTATCACAGCTGTTCCTGGCTGGCCTAAATTTGTTTCAGCCCTCCCTCCCCCCAATAAAAAAACCGAACGAAGGAGTATTGGAGGAGCATAATCTCGCAAAGATACATGTACCACCGGACATGACATCATATGAGCAACTCGGTGGGTGTTTCTAGAAAAGCAGAGGAGACTTGCCCTACCGGTGCACCTGGTCCGTACACCCAGTTTTTAGTGAAGTCCGGGTTGCTCATTTATTTTTTTGTTTTCTGTGTGTTCTTTTGGTTATTTCATGTTCTTTGTAGTGTTTGTCTATTTTCTTGACCTGGTCTTGTCCCTGGATTGTCGATTTTCTGTTCACCGTTCTAATCATGGTTACCTTGATTTCACTTTCTCACCAACAAAATATTGTTCATGTGGAGGCCTCGAACCTTGATGGACCAGCATCAATATAAGCCTTATACACAAATTTTATCGCACAAAACTCTTCAGTAATCAATCGGTGCAAGTTGCTCTGATGAGTGAGATTTATTGATGAGTCACTAATTACTTCAAGTAATTAGTTAGTGATTCGTCAATAAATCTCACTCATCAGATATAATTTTAAAATATCAAATAGTCCGACTGTGTCAAAAGATTTCATCGCATTACAACATTTAAGTTTTCTCTCAAATAAAAAGAAAATGTTATTCTTTCAGATGCAGAACAGGAAAGCAATACTGAGGACACAGGGTACCCAGACACCAGAACAAAGTGTCCAAGATATGGAAACTGATACTAGTGTCAAAGATGGAACAACCAATGAAACTCAAAAGCCTACTGAATTAGAACACATATCAAAGAATCAGACAAAAGATCATTCATCAGGAATTGAAATTGACCATTGTGGTTTTCCAGTTTCCCGGTTGTTGACTGATTTTGTCTGTTTATTGATTTATGAGTTTTGAATTTCCCTTTGGAAGATTGCTCTGTGTTCGGTAATTTTGTTATTACCCTTATTGACTTACAGAAACACAGACAAATTATTCAGGAAGAATTCAAGAACAGTGATAAGAGAATACATCATTATTCTTTATGCAGTGATCAGTGTAGATTGAGTCAGGATGACCCACAGGCTAGTTCAACGAATAAACATCGCTTCAAACACAGTGTTTTGTTTGACAGAAGTACATCATTTAGTCCATCAACAGGCATATGGTGGCTCATATACATTGAACAAGAGGGAATGTACTGCCTCCTCTGTAGAAAACATCATAACTTAAATGCTAACAACAAAGATATATATTGCAGAAAACCTTGCACTCGTTTCAGAAAAGAGGCCATCTGTGACCACATCAAAGCCAAAGTTCACAAAGCAGCAGAACTTGAAGAAAATATCCAGAGAGTGTCACCATTTCAAAAAGAAGTTGACAACAGAAAGCTTTATGCTTCAGAAGTTTTAATGATTGCATTCACATCATTGTATTGGTTAGCAAAACAAGAAGTTGCTAACAACAAGTTTTATGCATTAATAAAGCTATTGAAACTAGTCGGTGTTGACCATATTGAGCACTTTAATTATAATAGCTCTGGTTCAATTCGTGAAATGTTTATGAACATTGGCAATACTTTAACAGAAGAACTTGTAGAGGAGATTAACAATTGTGATAGTTTTGGTATTATGATTGACGAAGTAACTGATATTTCTAATGTAGAGCAATTAATTTGCTTCATTCAGTATACTGACTGTATAGGGTGCCCCAAAATTCTATTCTTATTCACAGCGAATTTGTTAAAAGATTCAAACTCTGCAGATGCAAAGACTATAGTAAAGGTGATCAAAGAACAGTTGGCGCAGTTAGGGATAGCATTGCTACAGATGGAGCATCCGTTATGCTTGGAAAAAGGAATGGTGTTGCAGCTCTGCTCAGACAAGACATCCCAGGACTAATTGATGTACATTGTATTTGTCATAAACTAGCCCTTGCTTGCACAGACACTAAGGAAGACCTGAAAGATATAAACCAGGTTCAGTTAATATTGCAGCAACTGTGGCAGTTCTTTCAAAATTCACCCAAGAGAACTGGGGTATACCTAAAAGTTCAAGAAAATGCAAAGAAAATAAAACTTAATGACCAGTCAAGAAAAGTTGTGGCCAAAAAGCTTAAAAGAGCATGCACCACCTGATGGTTGTCATTTGACTTATCCGTCAAAGCAGTCTTTGAAGATTATCCTGCAGTATTGCAAGCTCTAAGTGCTCTTAGTGAGAAAGAATCAGCTGCTTATGGACTGTTAAAAAGAATGAAGACCACTCGCTTTCTTGGAACACTTTACATCTTGAGATCCGTTCTTCCATTGCAAAATTGTCAAAGACATTTCAAACTGGAAATATCGATTTTAGTCAGATAGAACCAAGTATTAATTATGCAATTGATAAAATAGAAGAGATATATAATACCAAAGAACCTCTTGAAGAACTCAAGAAAGACCTTGAAGAAGGGACCGGGAGACTGTCACTTACAACAATAACCGAGTTTAAACTTGATGATGCAGATCTAAAGCAACTAGAAGCACTGTTGTCAAAGTATACAGATGCTTTAAAGGAAAACATTAAGTCCAGGTTTGATGATGTTCTTTCTGTTTTGAAAGCATTTAATATTTTCAACCCAACATGTCTTCCAGAGAGAACCGATACTGAGTTCAAAGACTATGGAAACACATCTATAGAAGCTCTGACAGAAAAATTCTACCCTGATGCAGAACTGCACGAGAAAGATGAAATTGTAACAGAATGGAATAAAATCAAGTATAATTTGGTAGAGTGGAAAAAGGATATTATTGACATGCAGGACAATGCATCAGATCTTAGTAAAACCCAAGTATGCTTGAAGAGACTGTTAAGGAGGAAGGAAGACTTTAGAAAGTTTTTCCCTCACATCATACATTTTGCTGAAATATGCCAATCGATGCCTGTGTCAAATGCTTGGCCAGAAAGGGGGGCCAGCGCTGTTAAAAGAATAAAATCTAGATTGAGAAGCTCACTAAAAGAGGATATGCTTATGAATTTAATGACTATATCAGTCAATGGACCAAAGATTGGAGAGAGTAAGGTCATTATTGAGAAAGCAGTACAGAACTGGCAAGAACAAAAAGAGTGCAGAAAAGTACCAAAAGAGAAAGTGTCACACAATTGCCAAAACTCCGAAGTAAATAGACCAAAAGTTAGTACATTAGAAACAGAATGTCAAACAGAAATTACTGCAGAGACAGATATTTGCGAAATATTGAGGCAGGAAGTAAAGACTGCATGCAAGCAGATGTTGTTGGAAGGTTATCGTTATGATGATGGAGAAGAAAGTGAGGAATCTGACTCAGACAATGAAGATGAATTTTAAATAAATTTTGAAAATGTTATTAAATATAAAAGCATATTGCAGCACAAGGTGTTTAGAAATAAGTCCATATTCAACAAGTGTATACCTATTTTATTGATCATGGTTAGAGCTAGTATTCGTTTCAACTCAGCTATCTGAGTGGCCATTTAAAGAGCAGTCTATTGCTATTACAAGAGTTGATTGAAGCGATGACCATTTGACCATTGAGAATCGATTATTGAAACATCATCTCTTCAACCAGCTCTCACAACAGCATAACAGCTCTTTGAATGACCAAATCAAATAGCCAATTTGAAGAATAGCTTTGACTTATGATCAATGAAATTGGTATACACTTGTTGAATATGGACTACCACACAGAAGTTAAAAGATAAGGTGTAAATGTCAGAGAGAACTGTCACACGATTATACAAAATTGGTACAGACAAAACTTGTATTATCATTTAATAGATTCAAGTGAAATCCTACTTCTATGAAATTTAGTAAATCCAGAGTTCCCTCCCAGATACAGATGGTTTTTTAGCTCACCTGACCCAAAGGGTCAGGTGAGCTATTCCCATCACTTTTCGTCCATCGTCTGTCGTCCGTGGTCCGTCCGTCAAAATTTCACATTTTAATCTTCTCCTCAGAAACTACTGGGCCAATTGCAACCAAACTTTGGTGGAATGGTCCTTGGATGGCCCCCTTCCAAAATTATGTCCAGTGTTCCCGACTTCAAACCAAGATGGCCGCCAAGCTAAAAATAGAATAAAGGGGGGATGAAATTTCAATTGTCTATTGCTGCTTATGTATAAGTTAAGATGAGCTAAGATTTCAACTGCAGCTACATGGTAATGTGTAGTTTAACATATATTACGGGTTTTTCTGTGCAATTTTTCTTTCAGCCGATTTCTACCGATTATGCAAATTGGGCATATTTTGTACATTTTGTCCTTTATTTCAAAAACTATGAGACATAGATGTTAAATTCTAGCTGCATACATGTTCAGCATGTCAAGATCTACCTACCCTGCAATTTTGAAGTAAATCTGATTACCCATCTTGGAGTTATTGCCCTTTTTTCATCAAATTTTCAAAATTTAAATACTTTTCGTCCTTTATTTCAAAAACTATAAGAGATAAAGGTTAAGTTTAAATTGCAAAAATATGCAGCATGTCAAGATCTACATACCCTGCAATTTTGAGGTAAATCCCATTACCCATTTTGGAGTTATTGCCCTTTTTAGCTCACCTGACCCAAAGGGTCATGTGAGCTATTGCCATCACTTGGCGTCCGTCGTTAGCTTTTCACATTTCAATCTTCTCCTCAGAAACCACTGAGCCAAATGGAACCAAACTTGGCAGGAATGTGCATCAGGAGGTCCTCTATAAAATTTATGTTTTTTGTTTCGATCAAATCAACATGGCGGCCAGGGCCAATAATGTGTTTTGATTGGCTCAATTTTCAAAGATCTTCTTGTCAGAAACTACACAGTCAATGGAATTGTTTTATGGTGTGCAGGATCCTTAGGGGGTCCTCTACCAAATTTATGTTTTTGGTGCATATCCAAAATCCAAGATGGCCGCTACAGCAGGATGAAGTTTAACATTGGACCCTATGGTAAATACCTTCAAAGATCTTCTTCTCAGAAGCCACAATGTCAGTAAAAATGATATCTTGCAGAAATGTTCCTTGGATGGTCCTCTACCAAATTTATGTTTTTGGTGCTGATCTGAAGTCCAAAATTGCCGTCACTGGGGGACAAAGTTTTAACATTTGACCCTATGGGAAATACCTTCAAAGATCTTCTAAATCTGTTTTCTGTGGAAAGAAAGATAACTCCAATTTAATCTGTGGAAAGAGATAACTCTATTTAAATATTGACATAATTTATTTTAGTATAATACATTTAAAATGAATCTGTATAAAAACAATGTGATCGAGATACCCACCCTAAGCCGTATATATTTATGATCAAGGTGACTAGGCAAATTAAATGCCTTATAGCTCAGGCCCCTGGGGGAGGGGGTTCATACCCCAGTCCCTACCTGAAGTGAACTTTTAAATGGTTGAGATCCCCACCCCTAAACCATATATATTTATGATCAGGGTGACTAGGCAAATTTAATGCCTTATAGCTCAGGCCCCTGGGGTCATCCCCAACGCCCTACCTGAAGTGAACTTTTTAATGGTTGAGATCCCCACCCCTAAACCATATATATTGATGTTCAGGGTGACTAGGCAAATTAAATGCCTTATAGCTCAGGCCCCAGGGGTCATACCCCACCCCCTACCTCAAGTGAACTTTTTAATGGTTGAGATCCCCACCCCTAAACCATATATATTTATCATCAGGGTGACTAGGCAAATTAAATGCCTTGTAGCTCAGGTCCCAGGGGTCATACCCCACCCCCTACCTGAAGTGAACTTTTTAATGGTTGAGATCCCCATCCCTAAGCCATATATATTTATGATCAGGGTGACTAGGCAAATTAAATGCCTTATAGCTCAGGTCCCGGGGGTCATACCCCACCCCCTACCTGAGGTGAACTTTTTAATGGTTGAGATCCCCTCCCCCAAATCATATATCTTTATGATCGGGGTGAATAGATAAATTAAATTCCCCAAGAGTTGAGGCCCGAGGTCATCCCCATCCCCTACCGGAAGTTTTTTTTATAGCCGAGTATAAAACAAACCAAATGATTTTGACTTGCAACTCGTTTTAGTTAGTAATGTCCGAAGGGACAAGTTAAAAAAAGTGTTAATGTAGAGGCCTGTGGGAAGCACCTATAGGCTATGGAATGTTCTGTATTAAGTTTCTTCAAAGCAGAATGCAAGGTGAGTGGCACAGGCTGAGCTCAGTGCTGAGCCTGTAGTTTTGTTGACTCACTGCTTTTGGTTACTTAAATAATCAAAGGGAGGCAACTCTATTACATAATGTGAAGTAGCAAAAGCTAAATTTTGAGAATCATTGACATATATGTTTTTTTACAGCAATTTTGATAACTTATATTAAAGGGGGAACCCCTGCCCATATTTTTTTGGAGAAGAGGTCTGCAATGACGAGGACTACATTTGTTATTTTTTTTACCAAAGTTATTAAGTTTTATTGGCTGATGTCGTTATACCCAGGTGAGCTCTACAGGCTCCTGGGAGCCTCTAGTTTCATCAAATTTTCAAAATTTTAATACTTTTTGTTTGGAGTTATTGTCCTTTTTTTCATCAAATTTTTAAAATTTTAATACTTTTCATCTTATATTTCAAAAACTATAAGAGATAAAGGTTAAGTTTAAATTGCAATATTATGTAGCATGTCTAGATCTACCTACCCTACAATTTTGAGGTAAATCCCATTACCCATTTTGGAGTTATTGCCCCTTTTTCCATGAAATTTTCAAAATTTTAATACTTTTCGCCCTTTATTTCAAAAACTATAAGAGATAGATGTTAAGTTTAAACTGCAAACATGTTCAGCATGTCAAGATCTACCAACCCTGCAATTTTGAGGTAAATCTCATTAACCATTTTGGAGTTGTTGCCCTTTTTTCCTCAAATTTTCAAAATTTTAATACTTTTCGTCCTTTATTTCAAAAACTATAAGAGATAGATGTTAAGTTTAAACTGCAAAAATATGCACCATGTCAAGATCTACCTACCCTGTAATTTTGAGGTAAATTCCATTACCCATTTTGGAGTCATTGCCCTTTTTACCATACAATTTTAAAAATGCTTTTCGTCTTATATTTCAAAAACTATAAGAGATGGATGCTAAGTTTAAACTGCAAAAATATGCACCATGTCAAGATCTACCTACCCTGTAATTTTGAGGTAAATTCCATTACCCATTTTGGAGTCATTGCCCTTTTTACCATACAATTTTAAAAATGCTTTTCGTCTTATATTTCAAAAACTATAAGAGATGGATGCTAAGTTTAAACTGCAAACATGTTCAGTATGTCAAGATCTATCGACCAAGATGGTCCCCACAGCCGAACTTAGCTTAACATAGGACCCTATGGGAAATTCACATAAAAATCTTCTTGTCTGGTATCAGTTGCTCAATTGAAACCAAACTTTGATAAAATATTCATTGGATGGTCCTCTTCCAAAATTGTGTCTGGTGGTCCCGCCCTCTGACCAAGATGGCTGCACAGCTGAACTTAGTTTAACATAGGACCCTATGGGAAATTCACATAAAAACCATCTTGTCTGGAACCAGTAGCTCAATTAGAACCAAACTTTGATGGAATAGTCATTCGATGGTCCTTTTCCAAATGATGTCCTGCAGTCACACTCTCCCACCAAGATGGTGCACCACAGTGCTGTTGAGTTGTTATTGAAAGCAGCTTTGATCCAGGTGAGCGATTACAGGCTCCTGGGAGCCTCTGGTTTTCACTGGAAACAGGAATAATCAAGATATACAAGTTTTTAATCAACTATCTTGGAAGCATCCAAAAAAATTACAATTTATTTTACATGATTCAAACAGTCAAATTTCTTGTACCAGCCAGGTATGTGAGTAAGCAGTTAAAAAAAAAAACAAGATTTTTTGTAAAAATTTATTGACTTTATCAACTGCCATTTTGTTGAATACAGGATGGTCATTGATTAATTGACAAGTTCTTCTTCTCTGAAATGGAGAATATATAATTTACATCGTCTAAAGATATTGGTATCCATCCAATAAGGGTAATAACAAAATTACCAAGCACTGAACAATCTTCCAAAGGGACAGTCAAAACTCATAAGTATATAAAAACAGACAAAATCAGTCAACAACCGAAAAACTGGGGAAACCGTAATGATCCTGACTTGGTACAGGCATTTCCAAAGAACCTACAAAATAATGGATTACCTTAGAACCTACAAAATAACAATGCATTACTCATGATAATGATATAGAGGTAGGAGGCCCAGGGGTCATCTTTCCCAGGAGCTCCTGTAATATCATTATTTAGAAGGTTTTAATTTTGGTCATAAACCTTTAAAGGGAATTTCTTTCATTTTTACTGTACAAAATTGAACTAAAAATTTAACTATTTTGATTTATTTTGTACCAAAATTAAGACCTCTAATACTGAAATTCCATGAGCTTCCGGGGCTCCCTATCAGGGCGTTGCCCTGGACCCACTGGGGACCACTTAAGACCCCAAGACCCCTTGCCGTAAGTGGCTGGTACCTCCTGAATTCCAAATCCTACTGAAACCCCTGATTTGGTATGGTCAGTATGTAAACATCTGATATAACATGCTAATGATGAAATCAGCTGACTTGCTGTTTCCCAATACTGACCACATGTTGCTGTTCATTTCAGTAGTACTTACTCCCATGTTTGTAACATGACAAAATGACAGAATTTTACAATTAAGTCCTATGGCAAACTTTTTAATACTGTAATGAATTTTTTTGAAAAATTCACCTATAATATGTATTAATCAGTCCTTAATATAAATGTAATTAAAAAGAAAATCTGACAACCTATTGATTTTTTAGGAATTTTTTCCCCTATTTTCAGAGTTACCAAACAGACTATATTTCAAAACCTTTATTTTTATTTTTTGTAATCGGCAATCTACGAATTTAACTATCCCACGAAATGCCTTTTTTTCCCCAATCCACGAAAATTGGTACCAACGAAATTAAAGGAATTCACAGTATTTTGTGCAATTTTTTTTTATCCATTTAAAACCCAGTGTCGAGTCATTTTGGGGTGTACTGTCTTGTTGCTTATCTCTGTCCAGTCACGATCCATATACTCCATATTGTATAACTTCTGGTATAAAAAAATAAAAACCTAGGGCTAATTTATTTCAATATTTTGACGGGGCCCTACCCGGTAGATCAGGCCACATTTAAAAATATGTATGTTTCCCATCGGCCGACTGACTCATTGAAAAGCATGCCGACTCAAAAGTTTTTATTTGAATTTCTGAATGAAGTTTTTTTTTTTATTTCCGGAATTTCGGGATTGTTTCCGTCATTGTTATTTTCGTTTTTTGTTTGTTTTTTTTTTCAATTTAAATTCTTACTTTGATTGTCCAGTCTTTTAAACCGCGCAATTGACTCGGACATAAAAGTTTTAAATCACATACATGTACTTTTAACGCTTGCAAATGACCTCGATTAGCAAAAAAACAAAACCTTCTCACAATTTTTTTCGCTAAAAATAAACCGGTTATATCAACTGATTACAAAACTCGTCTGTCTGATGCAACTTTGACGGAAGCATAAGCCAAAATACTGATGAAGGTTCGGGTTCTGAATCTGAAAAGGATAAATTCCAAGATATCTCAAAGTCTGAGTTTTCGTGGCTCATTCAGTCACAGGGACTCGGATAACTATTTCTGACAAGTATGTGCTCTCGGGCAATGGCAATATTGTAGAAAATACCAAAAGGGAAACATCGAGTTACATACTGCCTTTTTAGCTCACCTGGCCAAAGCCCATGTGAGCTTTTGCCATCAGGTTTCGTCCGTCGTTGTTGTCGTCTTCGTGAACTTTTCACATTTTAATCTTCTCCTCAGAAACCACTGAACCAATTTAGACCAAACTTTGGTGGAATGGTCCTTGGATGGCCCCCTTCCAAAATTGTGTCCGGTGATCCCGACTTCCAACCAAGATGGCCGCCAAGCTAAAAATAAAAAAGGGGGGGGTGAAATTTTAATTGTCCATTGCTGCTTTAGTATAAGTCAAAATGAGCTCAAATTTTAACTGCAGCTACATGGCAAGTAGTAGTTTAACATATATTCCATGTTTTTCTGTGAAATTTTTCTTTCAGCCGATTTATACCGATTATGCAATTTAGGCATATTTTGATAAAAGATCACATTTAAATCTTCTCCTCTGAAACCGCTGAACCAAATTAAACCAAACCTGGCAGGAATGGTCCCTGGTTGGGTCCCTTTCAAAATTGTGTCCGACAGCCCCTCCCTCCATTCAAGATGGCTGCTGTTGCTAAAAATAGAAATTTCTTCAATTGTCGATTGCTGCTTTAGTATAAGTCAAAATGAGCTCAAATTTTAACGGCAGCTACATGGCAAGGAGTAGTTTAACACATATTCCGTTTTTAGCTCACCTGGCCTTTAGACCATGTGAGCTATTGCCATCACTTTTTCGTTCGTCGTCCGTCCGTCAACATTTCACATTTTAACCTTCTCCTCAGAAACCACTGGGCCAATTGCAACCAAACTTTGGTGGAATGGTCCTTGGTTAACCCCCTTTCAAATTGATGTCCGGTGATCCAGACTTCCAACCAAAATGGCCGCCAAGCTTAAAATAGAAAAAAGGGGGGATGAATTTTTTTTTTAATCTTCTTCTCTGAAACTACTTAGCCAATCTCAACCAAACTTTGCTGAAATGATCCTTGGGTGGTCCCCTTCCAAATTTGTGTCCGGCATTTCAGACCTTTTACCAAGATGGCCGCCACAGCCAAATTTAATTTAACATAGGACCCTATGGGAAATTCCCATAAAAATCTTCTTAGTCTGAAACCATTTGCTCAATAAGAACTAAATTTTGATGAAATAGTCATCGGATGGTTCTCTTCCAAAAATGTGTCCGGCGGTTCGGCCCTTCGACCAAGATGGCCCCCACAGCCGAATTTAGCTTAACATATGACCCTATGGGAAATTCACATAAAAATCTTCTCCTCAGAAACCACTGGGCCAATTGCAACCAAACTTTGATGGAATGGTCCTTGGATGGCCCCCTTCCAAAATTGTGTCTGGTGATCCTGACTTCCAACCAGGATGGCCACCAAGCTAATAATAGAAAAAAGGGGGATGAAATTTAAAAAAAAATCTTCTCCTCTGAAACTACTGAGCCAATCTCAACCAAACTTTGCTGAAATGATTCCTGGGTGGTCCCCTTCCAAAATTGTGTCCGGCATTTCAGACCTCCGACCAAGATGGCCACCACAGCCGAACTTAATTTAACATAGGACCCTATGGGAAATTCCCATAAAAATCTTCTTGTCTGGAACCAGTTGCTCAATTGGAACCAAATTTTGATAAAATAATCATTGGATGGTCCTCTTCCAAAATTGTGTCTGGTGGTCCCACCATCTGACCCAGATGGCTGCACAGCTGAACTTAGTTTAACATATGACTCTATGGGAAATTCACATATAAACCAACTTGTCTGGAACCAGTAGCTCAATTAGAACCAAAACTCTGATGGAATAGTCATTGGATAGTCCTTTTTCAAAATTGTGTCTCGCAGTCGCGCTCTCCCACCAAGATGGCCACCACAGTGCAGTTGTGTTGTTATTGAAAGCAGCTTTGATCCAGGTGAGCGATTACAGGCTCCTGGGAGCCTCTGGTATTTTATGTAGTCTACCATATTATTAAGCAGGGAATACAGAGCTCTACAATGCGACTAACACACTCGCATTTGCGAGTTACTTTTGTAAAATGCGAGTAAAAATTATGTATTGATTGCCAGATGGCGAGTTGATATTTTCAGAACATTTTCATTCTATTACCGATCGTAATTTCCATTTTAAAATCCGACTTTGATTTTCCGGACATTTAAACTGCACCATTGACTCAGACATAAAAATGTTAAATCACGTACTTTTAACACTTGCAAGTGACTACCATAAGCAAAAATCAAAAACCTGCATACAAAAGTTTTCGCTAAAAATAAACCGGGTTGAATTAACTTATTTTAAAGCTAGCCTGTTAATGCAATGTCCACGGAAGTATCAAGCCAAAAAGTGATGAAGTTTCGGGTTCTAAAGGTGGAAAGCGAAAATTCCAAGATGTCTGGAAGTCTTAAGTTAACGTGGCTCATTTATGATTCCAGTAACAACGTTAATTATGTAGTGTGATGTTTGCAGAAAGATAGGCCCAGATATTGCTGGCAAAACTGAATTTGTTACTGTAAAAAAAGTTTAAATGCGAAAGTCTTGTTTTTCTTAATAAAAAAATCTGAAACATGAAAAATGTTTCAATATGGTTTCAGCAAAGCCCTTTCCTCAACTAAGCATGTTCTGTCTCATTTGGGGGATTCATAATTATGTACAAATAAATACATATTGAAGTTATATAGTACGAATTTGTATCTTTATTAATCTGGCAAGTAACATACTTTTGTAGAGCCCCCAGCATAGTGTCCTTTGGACACAGTAGATTTTTGTTGACAAATTAGGGTAATTACGGTATAGTTTTGTGGCTGGATAATAGTTTCTTATAGTGTTGATAAACTGTTAACTAATAGGCAGTTGCATTATCAAAACTGCTCAGTTTGAAATGTGTGGGGACAAGACATGCTGTTGTTCTGACAGTGTCTTGTTTTTACTTCTAAGTGTTGAGGTTTCAAGACACATACACAAGTTTTTGAAGACCCGGGTGGCTCAATGAGTTAGGTAGTTTGATTACTCTACAACTCATACAAGCCTATTACCCATACAGCGTGGGTTCACACCTGGCTTTGTAAATTACAAAAAAGGTGCACTCGACTCGCAGCCGCAAGTAATAAAGTTTACCCGTTGCTTACCCATCTCTCCGGGTACTCCGCCTTCTTCCACCACTAAAACTAAAACTGGTCACCATGATATAGCTGAAATATTGTTGAAAGTGGCATTCAACACAATAAAACAAACAAACACAAGTTTTTGGAGAGACATGATATAGCTGAAGAATTACTGACAGCTGACACTAGTATATATATATTAACCACTCCTGTTGACACTAGTATATATATATATAATAACCACTCCTGTGCAGATTGCAAATAACAAACCCATTCAGGAAGTTTCAAGAAAGAATTGAATGCATCACAATCTAGTATTTTAATAGCTAACCGAACAATTGCCAAGAGTTAACATCAGTATATAACCCACTCCCCCATTGGCTCAAATTTACACCTCATGATATCATATTTTAATTCTTTTATTTTCAAATAAATATGTTATATTGTCAATAAATCTTTTTCAGAGTCGTTTACAGAAGAAATAGAGAGTTGGAAAAAAGAAAATGTTTTCGAAACTTCTGCTGTAGCCACCATATTAGAGGAAGTTAGAAATAAGGAATTTGTAGTGATAACAGGACCATCTGGTATGGGTAAATCTACTATTGTCAAATTGGTTGCGCTCCAGCTTCAGAAAACAAATGATTATCATATTCTTCCAATCATGTGTCCAAAAGATATTGTGAAGTATTTTTGTCCAAAAATAAAACAGATATACATTATTGATGATATTTGTGGAAAATTTTCAGTTGATCAATCTATGATTAATTCATGGGAGAGAGTAAATAATAAGATATTGCAATATCGCAAAGGCAATAAAGAATTTAGAGTTTTAGGAACATGCAGATTGGAAATAAGCATTTCAAGCCCATTTAGAAAACTTCAAGAAAAACATGAAATTACTGAGTGTAATTTGCTTCAGAAAAAGTTCCTTTATAGTAAGGAGGAGAAATTGAAGATTGCTGCCTGTCATATTGACCAGGAAACAATAAAACAGTTAGACGATAAGATCCTTAACGCATATAATATGTTCCCTCTTCTTTGTATGATGTATGCTGCTTCAGAAAGTAATCCAGGTGTGAGATTCTTTGAATATCCATTACAGGCAATTGAGGAGCAGTTGGATGAGATGAAAGAACAAAATGAATGTTGTTTTATAGGATTGGCTTTAATTGTCATATACAACAACAAATTACCGGTACATAAACTTCTATTACAAAATAGAAATGATAAAAAATTTGAAGATGTTTTTAATTATGTGTGTGAAGATTTAGGACTTGTATATCAACTTTTAAAGCGTAGCGTCCTTTCAGGTCTCCAAGGACTAAAAGGGATTTATACAAAAGAGTTAGAATCAATGATTACCGTTATTCACGATAAAATATTTGATATTTTTGCATTATACTTTGGGAAGAGGATTCCCAAATCTATTTTAGCTCATGGCAGTGGAACTTTTATAGCAGAAAGGTTTCTATTTGAATTCATAGAAGAAGATTGCGATAATCTTAAAATAGTTATTCCTTCCGAATTGGAGCATTCATACTTTAATCGTATGGTGGAAGAAATTGAAAAAAACAGATTTTATAATGTATTCAAAAATGTACAGGTACGTAATGAATTGTATCAAGATAAATTCATCTCATTTTTGTCACAGCATGTGCATCAAAGCATTATTCAAAAGTTACTTTACAGTAAGTGGCCACTATATCTGTCTGCAGTCAATGGATGTAAATTATTAGTACAATTTATACTAAATGAGAAAAGAACCAGTGGAATGAGTAATAAACTAGACAAGGACGGAAATCATCAAGATATGAAGAAACCAGAATCAGACATGTATGCTTGTAGTTTTGACTCTGATACTAACTCAGAAAGTGACAGCAGAGGTGGGCGTGATTTTGCTAGATTATTGCAGTATGATGAACGCACCACTGAAAAAGATGCAGATCGAATACAATTTGAAAATTCCCCAATGACGGCAGCTTGTGAAGGAGGTTACATTGATATTGTTGAATGTCTCGTAGAAAATGGTTATAATATCCACCATTCTGGTGGTCATCTACCAACGCCATTGTTTAGTGCCTGTCAATATGGTAACAAAGATGTTGTAGATTTCCTTTTAAAAAGAAATTGTAAGGTGGACGCAATACATAGAAATGGTGGGATCGCTTTACATGTTGTATGTTTAAATGACAATATAGACATAGTTAACAGCTTTCCGAAGTGTAATAGTAATATGAATCTATGTGACATTGATGGATATACTCCTTTATATATTGCTTGTAGAAACGGTCATACAGATGTTGTACAGATTTTGGTAGACAATAATTGTGAGATTCATAGTGATGCTATTCATGTAGCCTGTGAACAAGGTTATAAAGACATTGTTGAAATTTTGATAAAAAATAATGTTGACATTAATCAGCATGGTGGTGACAGTTCTTTTGATACACCAATATGCTATGCCTGTCGTAATGGTCATACAGATATTGTTAAGCTGCTACTTGATAATAACTGTGATTTCCTTGATAATGATGAGTTTTCAGTTGCACTTTGTATCGCCTGTGAAGGAGATTCTGTAGATATAGTAGATCTTTTACTCAGAAATAACTGTAACATTAATCAGTGTAATTCGGAAAACCAGAGTCCATTAATTGTTGCTTGTGATAGAAATAAAGAAGCTGTTGTTAAACTGTTACTAAGTTATGAAGCCTGTGATGTGAATATTATTGATTGTTATAATTGTAGTGCACTTCATTATGCCTGTAGAGAGGGCCAAACTGATGTTGTTGAACTTTTATTAAAGCACAATTGTAATGTAAATTTTAAAGACGAGATGAAAACCCCGTTATTTATTGCTTGTCAGGAAGGTCATGTAGATATTGTTAAAATGTTAATTAACCAGGATAACTGTATGATAGATGTTCTTGATGTTGAAGGAAACGGCTTACTGCATGCAACTTGTGGAAAATCTTGTTGGAGTGACCAATATGGAACACCAGACATGTTGTATTCAACCAGAAATGATTGTATTGAAATTATTGGGATTTTATTAGGCAAAAGCTGTGACGTGAATGTTCTTAATAATGAAGGACAGTCTGTATTACATGTTGCTTGTAAATATGGACACATTAAAATTGTTGATATTCTGTTGAGGAGTAATAGTAATATCAATCAATGTGATAAGGCAACGGAGACACCTTTATTTATAGCATGTAAGGAAGGATACATTGATATTGTCAAACTGCTAATTGAAAGTAAATGTGAAATATTTAATCACAGTCTTAATGGACAAACAGTACTTCATGCTGTTTGTAGTGGACATGATATAAATATTAGGAATGATATGGGATTTAAAACATTTACAGAAGGTCACAAAGACATTTTAACTTTATTAATTGACAAAAAATGTGATGTAAACACATCAGACAACAATTCTCAGACTCCATTACACATTGCCTGTTATAAAGGAAATGTAGCACTTGTAGAAATATTACTCAGAAATAAGTGTGTTGTGGACCAATGTGACAACTTGAATAAAACACCATTTTTTCTTGCTTGTGAAGAAGGTCATAAAGATGTTGTGAAATCCCTAATGAATAATAATTGTAATATGGACATCACAGATAAAATTGGGCGTAGTGCATTACATGCTGTTTGTACAACACACTCTCTGTATGGCTATGAAGGTCACAGAGATGTAGCAGAACTTTTGATCAATAAAAAATGTGGTGTTTACGATCTTGATGATGCTGGACAGTCTGCACTGCAAGGTGCATGTCAGCAAGGTAATCCAGGGATTGTTAAACTTCTACTCGAAAATAGATTTGACGTTGATCAGCGTGACAAAATGGGTGAAACTCCAATATTTAATGCTTGTAGAATATATTGTAGTGATGCTCTTAAGCTGCTTATCGATTGGAATTATGATGTAAACATATCGAATATAAATGGCTTAAATGCTCTAAACATTGTGTTTAATAAAGAATATTTAAGTCGGTTCCATTCATATATATATAGTTTTGGGCAATTTAAAGAAGTTGTTAAACTTTTGGTAGACAGTGGCTGTAGTGTTAACAACTGTGATGCTGATGGACAAACTCCACTTCATAGGGCGTGTAGTGAGGGTTATGTTGATGAAGCTAAACTTTTTCTGAAAGGAAATAGTAATATTAATCAGTGTGACAAATTGATGAAAACTCCACTTATTCTGGCAGTCGAAGGCGGACACACAAAAGTCGTTTCAATGTTAGTAGAAAATAAATGTGATATAGATATCAGGGACAAAGATGGCCGTACTGCTCTTGATATTGCTGTAAAAAACCAGGTTGTAGATATTAAAAATATCTTATTGAACGCGATGAAAAAAAATAACAATGCACATGATGCATGCACTGAATACTAATAGACAAAATAATTTATTATAAAGAAAATAAATAAGAAGCTCATTAAGAAACAACTCTTAGTTCTAGTGTCCTGTAAGAAGACTATAAATATACATTTTATTTTTGCTTATTTCATTGTTAACATTATTGTAATAGAAACGATACATTTTTAGTGACATTATCATCCAATCTTTGTCATCATAAAATTAATTAAGATCAATGAACATCTAAAATTAGATTTATTAATTGTTAGTTTGATATGTTTGAGTTAAACAAGGGTTAGGGTTATGGTGTTTAATGCCACTTTCAACAATATTTCAGCTATATCGTGGCAGTTAGTTTTATTAGTGGGGAAAGCTGGAGAAAACCAAGCTACTGATAAACTGTTAACATTATTGTAATAGAAATAATACATGTACAGCTATTTTTAGTTGACATTATCATCAGATCTTTGTCATTGTGAAATTAATTAAGATCAAAGAATTATTGTTTGTTAGTTTGATATGTTTGAGCTAAGCAAAGGTTGGGGTTATGGTGTTTAACACCACTTTCAAAAATATTTCACTTATATCGTGGCGGTCAGTTTTATTGATGAATGAAACAGGAGTACCCAGAGAAAACCACCGACCTGCCACAAGTCACTGACGAACTTTATCACATAATGTTGTATCGAGTACACCTCGCCTGAACGGGATTCGAACTCACAACGTTAGTGGCGACAGGTACTGATTGCATAGGTAGTTGTAAATCCAACTAACATACGATCAGGACCACGACGGACCCTAGAATATAAGATAAATACATGTATTAATTTTGGTCATGTACAGCATTATGTTTTATTGACAGATATTTTTAAATAGTGCAAATATTCCGATTGGGATATGTGTAGGTATATTATTTAGATATATCAGTAGATTTCCCCTAAATTCATGAAACACGTACAAATCTATATGCAACTTGAGACTCATTTTCATTTAATTGAGATTTACACAGCAACATCATGAACTTAAATATTGCATCCAGTTCAAATTCTAGCTCTCCAAATATACATGAATATTGCATATCGGAATAAAAGGCATACATTTAATTGGTTGAATGCTCTTCACGTGACCATCACCATTTCACAATACAGACTGGGATGTTGATATAGACATATGGCATTCTAATGTAGTTGTTTAATATTCCTGGTTTGTGATTGGATAATGCTGTAATTTGCTGTAAAATTTCATGGCATCAATTATCGATTGAATGGTGTTCTTTTCACGGTATGATGGTATCAATTCCACGGTTGAAATAGCATTAGATATTTTCAGAATTTTAGCTGATTACCGCTTATGTCATCTGGTCAATAATGTGGCAATACACATCTTTACACATGATTACATTAGAATGGAGATAACTGTATTGTATTTGAAAATTTCACAGCATCAATTGGAGATTTGATGGTCACAAATATGCATTTACTGGCTCTGCTAACGTGTCGCCAGTAAACTCAATTTGCGATAATCAAATCTCCAGTTGATGCAGTGAAATATTCAAATACAATACAGTTATCTCCTAAATATCAGGATAGACAGACTGCCCTTGGGTCATGGTAAGGACCTCATACTTGAACAATATCATTTCCACTGGTCTGATCATGACCCTTGGGAAGTCTGTATATCCTGATATTGCCCTTCATATCAGTAACCATTATATAAATATTGCATAAATTTGATGCTTACAATTGTTAGTTGTTTTACCTTTGTGTGTTAGAAATTATCAAAATATCTACCGTATTCAAAATATTTCAAAACCAAAAATTATATTACATAGGGTTGTCTAACCTGAATGTCTACTGATATACCTATGTTATACA
>MJUT01047603.1:0-23159 GCA_002080005.1 Gigantidas platifrons | reverse complement strand
TAGCGTGCTCGCCTCGAGTGTGGTAGATCGTGGGTTCGAGCCCCGGTCAGGTCAAACCAAATACTAAACAAATGGTATTTGTTGCTTCTCCGCTAAGCACGCAGCATTAAGGAGAAAGAGCAAAGACGGGTTGGCTCGGAATCAGAGTAATGTTTCTGAGTGGAGCGCCATGTCTACCCACGGACTGTTGTTTCAGTGAGCTACCACCATTAAAATGCAACTCAGCGTGTTGGTCTAGAACAAATCGGACCTCATCATCATCTCACTGACAACTAACATATTCTCGCCATGATATAGCTGTTAAATTGCTAAATTGGTGCTAAACAACAATCACTCACTATATATCTTATTCGTTGTTTTTCATATTATGATGGTCTATTCACATTCCGATAATCTCCACTCATCATACGTGGGTCTTGGGTCAATTGAATCAATTGGCTTGGTCTCAGAGATATCTAGTTACTGATCAGGTAAACAGAAGTTGCTATAATAACATTACTTAAATCTAACGATAGGCTGGTACATGTATTATAATATGTACAAACGATGTATGTAATTATCTATTTCCTCTAAAATTAATATTAAAAGCGTTATGTAAATCGTAATTTTAACTAAATATATTAGAGCGTATATCAGAGCGCAAAAGTAATGTGAACATAAGAACTATTTACATCAATGCATAAACGTTAGAGAATCGATGGTGCAATAACAAAAAAGGACAATTCATAGAAACTGGCACCCGTAGTACCAGGGTAAGGCCACCGTACTACCGTGTAAGGCTTCCACGTGTTATTGTTTCATGGTTTTCATTAATTATGTTCTATTAGAATCTCTACAAACGATGCATGTAATTATCTATTCCCTATTACATTAAAGGCGCTATGTCAACCGTCATTTTAACTAAATATATTAACACTGACCAGAGCATAAAGTAATGTTAACATCAAGTCCATTGTTTGGTTCAGTATGATGTTTTAAGGCTAAAGAGTCGTCATCATATTGGGTTGCATACCGTATCATCTCAATAAGAGGGAAGGTTTGTAGTTATAAAACTGATTTAACCCCGCCTCTTTTTATTGAGGTGCATGTACCTAGCCAGGAATGTGAGTAGTCATATATCTGTGTTAGTGGTATTCATTTTGTCTCTTTCTAAGTTATTCCTATTGTGTTTTTGAAATGTTTCCACAGAGTGGTATTTTTGTGTTTGTTAATTTTAATACAAATTCAGGGATGGATCCAGTTCAATTTTAAAAGAAACCAGTCTTGCCAAACTTGTCCTTAATACCATTCAGTAGAGCTATTTAATTTTTGCTTCTATAATGACACACCGATATATAAAACAACTGGTTTTCATTGTATGAAAAGTGATTTTTGTTGACGATCTTTAGAATCCGAAAATTAAATAAATATTATATTATGTAATACCTTATACATATAAACTTACAAATTAGAGGTTCAAAGCTATTGTTTCGCTTCAGTTAGTCTGGGTGTCGTTGTACTTCATTGCACTATAACAACATGAACGTATGCACATTATTTTGCTTTCCAGTCTAATGATGAGCTATGGACCGTGAGACTGATAAATAAGTGAAGACTTGCATACTTGTTAACAGGTAAAACATAAAGAGAGAAACACCATTAAATTGTTATTAGTCACATAATTTATTACTTTTGATCTGATTTTAACAACAAAACCAATATAATATCATCACCGCACATTTAACGCAAACAAACATATTAAAAAAGACATACTCATCACATCACACCAACGTAAAGTTCTCTAGATATAGGAGGTGACGAGCTAATAAAAACGTAGAAATCAAATTTAGTGCGCACGACGTGTTTCAAGAATAACCTTCACCAGGTAAGGTCAATATAGAAATATTGGAAAGCCATATTTGTTTTAAGTGTTTGGGATCAATTAACCATATGCCCTAGACAGGATATCATTGTGCAATAGAAGAATGAAATAAAACCAAAAATGCCATGCATTCGGAACATTTCCAAAATCCAATCGTAGAAACATGAAATATCGATACCAATACACGACCCTTCATTTTTCTAGATTGTTACGGGTACTCCAATAAAAAAATGGCGAATTTAAACTAGTTTGAAAGCGTCGTCATGGCCCTGATTGTGTGTTAGTTGGATTTACAACTACCTATGCAATCAGTGCCTATCACCACTGATGTGGGTTCGAATCTCGATCAGTGCGAGGTGTGCAACATTACGTGATAAAATGTTTCAGTGACTTGCGACAGGTCGGTGGTTTTCTGCTGGTCCTCCGGTTTCCTCCACCAATAAAACTGATCGCCACGATATAACTGAAATATTGTTGAAAGTGGCATTAAACACCATCAAGCAAACAAACAATAAACTAGCTTGATGGTTCCAAACATCCACTCTTAGTAATATATGAGAGACAATGATAACAAATTATATCAATCCTGTCGTCGTATTTCTCATTTAGTCTTATTCATTATTTATAGAACGTGATGGTTGATAGTTGTGAACATACGGAGATGACGGATACTTCAATAAGAATGACGAATCTAAACTAGTTTAGTGTAAACTATATTTTATTCAACAAGGTACATATAAGACATTACATAACGATAATAATAGAATGGGATTGGAAAAAAAAGTGTAAAACACTTATACAAATACATCTCCCGGTAAATTATTGTTAAGACAGATGGATGGTTGTTCAAATTATAATCTTATATATTAATAACAAAAAGTGGTTGGGTGAATATATAGAAGGCAGATTGTGTGAGTTACGGGTCCCTTACGAGTGGGTTTTTCCAAAGGTTGAGAGGACTATATTTGTAAGATAGTCTGGTGTATTTTTATTAACCATCTGTTGGAACATAATAAGTTTATGGTTCTTCCTCCTATCCCTTAGACTTTCCCACCCATATTCCTTCATCAGAACATGAATGCTGATTAATTGTGTTGCCCCTGTAACGATTCGCGCTACCTCGTAATTAATACTCTCCAGTCTATCTTTCAAATACTCCGGACAATCGTCCCAAATCACATCAACATATTCTAAGATGGGGCGAACATATGAAAAATACATAACTTCAAGGGTTTTTCTGTCGACTTTAAATTTAAGTCTCCGTAACATATTCAGTCGCACGGACGCTTTAGCTAAAATTTCATATATATAAATGTTCCAGTTCCCGTCACTGGAAGATATAGGACCAAGATGTTTGTGAGAATCAACGGGTTTGATAACGTTCCGGTTCATAAATAACGGAGGGTGATAAAGGGGATCCTTTTTCCTAGATATAATCATAGATTCGGTTTTCTTAGGGTTGAAATTTACTAACCATTTATCGGCCCATTTTTGAATGCGATCGAAATCAGAAATGAGACTAATGGAGGCTACCAAAAGGTTGTCAAAAATAGCATAAATCCTTGTATCGTCAGCAAATAGCTTTATCTGACAGTTTACCTCATTAACAATATCATTAATACAAACTAAGAATAATAATGGGTGCAGGATCGACCCTTGTGGAACACCAGCATTAATATTAGCCCATGAAAATTATTGTCCATTAATAACTACCATTTGATTACGGGTTGAGAGATAATCTTTTAGCCATAAAAGAAGGTTTCCGGTGATACCATTTTTTTTCAATTTGAACAGTAACCCTCTGTGCCAAACCCGGTCAAATGCCTTACAAATATCGAAGAAAATAATTATAATGTCTTTCCCTTCATCTAAAGCGGAGCTGAAAACATTAGCAATATACATCAACTGATTACGAGTAGAATCTTTTAAGATGAATCCAGACTGGTGTTCCGACAGGAATTATCGAATGAAATTCATATGTTTATATACACATCTTTCAAAAGTTTTGCTTATTACACATAGTAGAGAGATTGGGCGATAATTACCAATTATGCTCTGATCGTCCTTCTTGAAAGCGGTAATAACATTAGCTAATTTCCACGCCGACGGTAAATACATACTGGATAGACTTAACTTATAAATATAACACAGAAGTTTTGATATAATATCATATGCACTTTTCAATAGTCTTGGGCTTACACCGTCAGGACCAGAAGCTTTATTTACATTAACAATTTGTAATACATCTTTCACTTCCTGTTCCGGAAGGGTTATATTATCAAGACAGTTGACCGGTGCAGAGTCATTCTCAGAGACAGACTTATCATTATCGTTTACATTTGACTGAGAAGGAAAAAGTGTATTAAACGCCTCAGCTTTTTCGATATCATTACTAATAAAGTCGTCATTGACAAGTAGAGGTGGAATATCTGAGTTACAAGATTTAAATCCTGCTAATTTAGAGGCTGTTGTCCACCAATTGCTTATGCCTAATGTATCAGAACGCAATTTATTTACAAGCCAATGAAAATAAGCAAAACGCTTCTGTTGCCTGACTAAATTGACGGTCTTGTTCCTAAATTTCCTAAGCTTTGCCCAGTGCTCAGTAAGATTTGTTTTTTTAGATCTATTGTTCAACATATTACGTTTTCGTATTTCACGGCAAACTGCATTATTTATCCACGGTGGATCCATCTTCCTAACAGTGATCATTTTATTAGGAAATGAATCTGCCGCAGCTTTCAATATTATATTAGTAAATAAATCTACGACACGATCTAAATCGTTATTGATGCTGGCAAAAATACCATCCCAATTGACAGCGGCTAATTTCTCGCGAAACAGATGGAAGTCGTCACGATCGTAAAGCCAGATGCGGCGTTTAACACACGTTTAGGAAGGTTTGCAAAATTTGATGATCCCGTATGTCGGGCAACGATATCGTATATTGCCTTTGAAAATGGACGGACCAACGTGAACAAAGTAAACCGTTTTACGGTTATTAGCAATAACTAAATCAAGACATGAATTTGAGTTCTCCGTAAAATACGTTGATTCGCTTATAAATTGAATCATCATATTTAGTGAGGATATGTTTCACTCTACCGTTGTTCGGTTTCAGATAATCTTCATTAAAGTCCCCTAAAATGACAATGTTTTCAATTCCTGTGTCAACCTCTTGATCTAGTAAGTGTTCAATGAGTTAGAACGCATTGATTTCGGGGCTTGGCATTCTGTAGAAGCCATCCGCTAAAACAGAATTATTACTTTTCATTCTGATTTCCACCCACAAACTTTCTATACCACTTACATGTAAATCCTTTCTGTGCAAGGCATGTAGATTATTTTTATATAAAAAGCCACACCCCCACATATTCTGCCAATACGGTCATTTCTATAGGGGGCATGAAAGCCATCTAAAAGAATATCCTCCGACTTGGTATTCTGATTCAGCCAAGTTTCACTAAAATATCAATATTTTTAAGTTCAAAATTGATAATATCTAATTTAGGGAGAAGGCTCTTGTCGCGAAACGCGATTGACATTATTTATATTGTTAAAATTTATCTCCGTTGATTGTTCCCTTTGTATCTCCGGTAATTATATTTGATATTTGTTATATTTGTCCCCGCTCATTGTTACATGAAGCTCCTTTAATTGTTTATAATATTTATTTTCACTTGATTCCCATGCGGCGGGACCTTTATGTTCTTATAAAAAATGAACTGTATAATAGTTTTGTAGCCACTTTCTATTGGTATGCTATTGTGAAGTATGTGTTAATAAAAATAAGAACTGTGAATTATTCATCTTTTTCAAACAAGATTTCTGTTGTGTTGACAACTACCAACGCAACATATGGTGCCGGAACCGGGGGTGAATGCAAATTAAAAGTGAAGCAACAAAATGACGAGTTTAAGTTATTTAAAGGGTGTGAAAACAAGATACAGAAATATTCTGCAGACGGAGATTCAAAATAGATCGGAAATACTATCCACCGAAGTTACTCCACCAGATGAACAACAGTATGTGCTAAGAGCGTCGAAGTGTCTGAAAAGTTACAAATGTATGTGGGAAAACTCGAAATTTAAAGTGATAAAGCTGCCTGTGTTATGGAGGAGCAAAGTGAGAATATAGATAATGTGATCGAAGAGGATTGTAGTCTGTGTTCAAGAGCTATGGATTACTTTTTGGATTTAAACCAATTCAAAGAAAGGTTAGTAGAGTTCATTAAATTGGAAAAAGAAGAAGAAAAAAAAGTGTTATTCCAAGTGAAATTTTTATCTTCAAAGAGAAATAAAAGACATATTAAAATTTCAAATTGAACAGAAGGAATTTGAAAAGGTAAAGGAAACCGTGGAAACAGTTTCTGTAAAGTTACCAAAATTAGATTTGATATCATACAATGGTGGGAAATCTAGATGGATTGAATTTTGGTATTCATTTGAATCATCAGTTCACAAAAATAAGCATCTTTCAAATGTTGAAAAATTCAATTACTTAAAATGCAAACTTCAGGGTGAGGCCAAACGCGCAATATCAGGGATAACATTATCTAACGACAATTACAAGCTCGCTGGAGGAAAGATTTGGAAATAAACAGGATATGATAAATTTGCATTACGACGAAATGATAAATTTATTCCCTGCTATAAATAGAACGGCAAGCCAGAGATTTTTTGGGATAAAGTAAAACGACATCTCAGAAGCTTGGAAGTGTTGAATCAAGATGTGAATCAAGACGTGTTTAATTCGATTGTGAAATCAAAACTACCAGAGGAAGTGTTATTACAACTAGAAATTCAGAAAGGGGCTCAGGAGAAGTGGACAATAACCAACTTATGTGATAAATTGAAGGATTATGTGGTTGGATGGGAGAAATCGTGTGTAGTTGAACGACAAAGAAATGTCAAGCAACAACCACAAAATGTGAGTAAATTTAATTCTAGTACATGGCAGAATAAACCATTTTCACTTAAGAGGAACGGTAATAACTATAAGCCACCATTAGCTTCGGCAGAAGCATTAGTAGTTAGCACAGGGGATAAAAAGGAAACCACATATTTTGATAAGTGTCGGTATTGTGGTGAAAGGCACTGGAGTGATGAGTGTAAAAAGTATAAGACAATCGACGAAAGAAAAAAACAACTGAAAGGATGTTGTTTTAACTGTTTAAGGGAAGGTCACAGTTCAATAGAATGTAAACGAAGCAAATTGTGTGTTCACTGCAACGAGACCAATTTACACCATCGGAGTTTATGTCCAAAGAAATTTAAATTGAAATCTACAAGCGTTCACCTTTCTGAGGAATTAGGAGTGAATAGTTATTCAGATATTGAGTTTTCAGATTGAAGAATTCAGCAAAATTCATTAGAAAATCGGAGCAGTAAAGAAAAAAATGTTTTAATCACCTCAAGTGAAATGGATTTGATGCAAACCGCAATAACAGATGTCAGAAATACAGACAATCCTTATAAACAGACAACACGTGTTCTCTTCGATTCAGGATCACAAAGGAAATGTGAACAAGTTGAGGAAATAAAGCTTGTAACATTTGGAAGTGAAAAGGCGAAAATGGTCAAAACATGGAGCACTAGACTGAACATTAGATTGAAAAATGAGAAATATTTCAGTGGCATGGCAAACATCGTGCCAGTTATAAGTGGTAGTGTACAAAGGAGACAATTAGATGGAGATACAATCACTCATTTGAAGCAATTTGTAAGTGACATTGAATTAGCAGAAGAAATTCCAGTTGTAAATGAGTCATCTTGTGTGGATTTACTTATTGGAAATGATTATTACCTGGACTTGATACTATCACAAAGGACCGAGGTTCAACCAGGATTGTATCTGCTTGCTTCAAAGCTTGGCTGGATCATTACAGGGAGGACACATGATAGCTCTATGAATGAAGATGAAACAGGTCTTTTGATTCTTTCGCATGTTACAAGTGATGTTATCTCTGGGGAGCAAAGTGTAACCCGAAGTGTGCGGATTCATTTCACAACCAGATATTACTGATTTATGGAACTTGGAGTCTATTGGAATTTCCGATAATTTCGAACAATCAGATGATGAAAGGGCAATGACATTGTTCAGGGATACACTGAAATTTCAAGACGAAAGATACCAAGTAACATGGCCCTGGAAAGAAGACGAACCTGACTTACCTCTTAATCGATCTCTAGCTTTAGGTAGGCTTAAGTCTCGTGTCGACCGGTTGAAGAACAGGCCACTGCTTTTGAAACAGTACTATTCTGTTATACAAGACCAACTAAAGAAGGGTATTATAAAAACGATTGTAGAAAAGGATGGAAACTTGGTTCACTATATTCCACATCACGCCGTAATAACACCACAAAAATCAACTACAAAGTTGCGTATAGTGTATGATGCTTCATCAAATGTAAACAAGGACGTTAAAAGTTTAAATGAGTGTCTGTGCAGAGGACCAGTGGTGCTACAGGATATGTGTGGAATGATGATGAGGCTTAGGCTTCACAAAGTAGGTTTAGTTGCTGATAATGAAAAGGGGATAAGTGTTCATTCAGATTCTAAGAAACTTTTCAGACGAGCCTCCATGAACCTTCGAGAATGGATTTCAAATGACAGAGATGTAAATGACGTCATTCCAGATGAAGATGAGACGGGAATTAGTTCAACAAAGGTCATTGGTCATGTTTGGAATGTTGATACTGATACCTTGAGTTTGAAGCCGACACATTCTTCTGTAATCGGAGGAAAACAAACAAAGAGAACCACACTCAAGAATATAGGTGAAGTGTTTGAACCACTTGGACTTTTTTCACCTGTTATTATTCAAGGAAAGGTGTTACTTCAAGATTTGTGGAAGAAACGATTGAACTGGGATGATGAATTGATGAATGAAGCTCTTTGTCGATGGAGAGAAATATATGTTCAGTTACTTGAAATCACTGAGTGTTAGACTCCCAGATGTATTGTCAGGAATACTGTGTCTAAAAAGTGCAAATTACTATGTTTTTGTGATGCCTCTGCAAGTGCATATGCTGCAGCTGTTTACCTTCATCAAGTACATGATGGTTTTTCTCAGTGTGATCTTGTATTTTCTAAGACTAGACTTGCGCCAGTGAAAGGAATGACTATACCACGATTAGAATTGATGGCAGTACTTATTGGAATACGAAGTCTAAGATATGTTGAAAGTGAATTGAAAATATCTATTGAAGGAAAAGTCTTGTGGTCGGATTCACAATGTGTATTGAAGTGGATTTCAACGAACAGAGACCCTGGCGTTTTTGTAAGGAATCGTGTTACAGAAATTACGAAAAATGGAGATGTTAAATTTGAATACATACCCACAAACGAAAATCCCGTAGATGTAGCTACAAGGAGAACGTCAACAAAGCAACTTACTAGAGATAGCTTGTGGTGGTATGGGCCTGTGTGGTTAAATTGTGAAGACAATTACTGGAAGCACTTTTTATTTAATGACGATGACAGTGTAAAAAGAAGTTATCAATCTGAAATTAGAAAGGCTGGCAAAGAAAGCATTTCTCACCTTATTGCAAGTCATGATTATATAGAAAGTGTAGAGGAAACGCCGTATGGCATTCAAAGGGATACATTTTCCTCTTTCAATAGATTAATTCGTGTTACAGGGTGGATTATCCGTGTCATAAATAAATTGAGAAAAAGTTCAACTGAACCAGGAAAGGAACTAACAAGTAAAGAAGTACAATATGCGACAATCAAATGGTGCCAATACGTACAGAAAAAGAACTTCTCTGATGTCTTCAGATCTATTTCATCTGGTAAGGGAAGCATTTCTCAACGTCAACTAGGAGTTTACCTAGGAGCTGACAGTCTTTTGAGATGAACAGGAAGGTTATAAAATGCAGATCTTTCAGAAGGAGCTAAATTTCCCATCCTACTTTCTAGAGGGGAGAGGTTTACTGATCTTCTAATACAGCATATTCACTATCAACAACTTCATTGTGGATTCTCCCAAACTTTATGCCAGATCAGATATAACTACTGGATTCCACAAGGACGCTCTGCTGTACGAAAGGTACTCCGTAATTGTCTAGTTCGTAGAAAACACGAAGGAGATCCATACAAAATGCCAATGATGGCTCCATATCCTAAATCGAGAGTGTCACAATCCATTCCATTATCAGGTACAGGATTGGATTACTTAGGCCCAATTTTGGTGAATCACTGTGGTGAAACCAGAAAAAGATGGGTTTTTCTCACTAATAATCCGTGGGTGAGATAAGGATTTCACGCTACTTTTCCCGTAAAAATGTTACGTTTCGCAAAATGTCATTGTATCAATATTTACGTTTTGTGTATTTATCTAGTCGACCACTTATCAATTGCCCCCAAAATTAGGTTACAATAGAAGCATGCATCCCTTTCGCATCAGATTATGCGGTACCCATCAAAACACATACGCTTACACTTTCAAGGGAAAATAGCTCTGTCTGTTTACATCGTCTGCTAAAAGCGCATAGCTGTCAAATAAAAATATCCTTTTGTTAAATTGGTGAGAAAAAGAATCAAACACCGGTAGAGGACAAGAAGGAAAAATCTCAGACACCCGCGGGAAAGATTTCTACTGGTCTCCAACTTGGCGAAGCGTCGTTGGAAACTAGAAATCTTTCCCTTGGGTGTCTGATATTTTTTCCGTCTTGCCCTCTTTCCGGTATTATATCCTGTATTTCTTTTTACGTGTGTTGTAACACGAGCTGTGCATTTGGAATTGCTACAAAATATGACTACGGAAGAATTTCTTTATGGATTTAGAAGGATCATTTCAGCCAGAGGTATTCCAACACAAATGATAAGTGACAACTCTTCTCAATTCAAACTTGGAGGTGAAATTGTACATTAAGTTTGGAAAGGAGTAATCAGGAATGAAAATGTACAAAGTTATATTTCAAATTTAGGTATCCATTGGAAATTTATAACCGAATTAGCACCATGGATGGGAGGCTTTTATGAACGACTTGTTGGTTTGGAGAAACGATCTTTAAGGAAAACGTTAAACAGGAAATTACTTTCTGATGTTCAATTACACACTATAGTGAAGGAAATAGAAGCTGTTGTGAATTGTCGTTTATATTGGAGATTATATTAATTCCAGGATTACATTAACACCAAGCAAATTCTTATGTCTTAATCCCAATGTAGGTGTTCCTGAGATTGATTGTAACTTAAATGATTCAACATTTATTCCATATACAAGTAGCAATGAGAAATTGCTAAAGCTTTGGGAAAAAAGGACAGAAATTGCTAGATGAGTTCGGGAAAATGTGGCAAGAAGATTATTTAATGAGCGTACGTGAAAGAATGCAAACCTACTTGAAAGATGGAAAGGTTCACTCCTCTTTTTCTTCTGATATAGGCGATGTTGTCATTATAAAGGACGATGTTGCTAGAGGTTTGTGCAAACTCGGAGGAATTGTGACATTAATTCCAGGCAAGGATAGAAAAATAAGAACTGCTAAAGTACAGCTTGTATCTGGAAAAGTAATCGGTCAACCCCTGAATTTATTGTATCCACTTGAGACTGGAGTTTTCAAAAATGAAACGGAACCCAACAAGTCTCCGACAAATGATTCAATATGTGACAATAAATGTATAAGATGATCTGCAGAAAAAGCGAAAGAAAAGATTAAGGAATATTATAGTGAATAAGTGGAAGTTTTGTTCTTATATATTTGATGATTGTGTGATTTGTGTTGTGTATATAACATTATATTATATAGACATTTAAATATGAGTGTTTATTTTTAAATCATACCTGTGTTTATTTATAAATTTCGGAGTTAATACCTGTCGGAAATCTGTTAATAGATATTTAAACATGTTGACCGGAGCCGTTTTAAAACCTCAACGGAGCTTTAAATTTGCACGTGAAATTCATGCAAGTTTTCGACAATGTTTTCATATATAAAGTACATCTGGCCCCGGCGCCACAAAACTATTTGAGCACAAATTTTGTACTCAGCTTGAGAATATTCTTAAATTTTGTATTCTGAGAAAAATTGACCGCCACAAAACTATTTGAGCAAAATTGTTGTACTCAGCTTGAGAATATTCTTAAATATTTGACAATGGTTTAAGCCATGTTTAAGTAATTTACTCAACATCCAAGATGATGTCAAGAATAATAAGGAAACGTAGAAGAGAAAGAAATGCAATAATTCCAAGTCGTATTGTATACAGAGATAGAAGTAGTGCCTTCGAAACAATGACAGATAATGATTTATTTGAGAAATATCGGCTTAGGCGACCCACGATAGAGTTTATTGCTGATGCCAATGGTATCTGCCATCAGTTTTCCACACGGTTTCTCATCTTTTAATTTTGATTGCTCAATGATCAGCATTTCTTCGTCCATGGTCCAAATGAACCCACTTTTCCCTTTAGTGTCCATATTTATAATAAAATGTGTTAAGCAGACGATAATTTGACAACTTACATAAAAACTCCCATTCCTTTTCCCGATGTTTACTAGTTCTTCTTTGTCTTCCACACAGGAGAGTTCCACAATGTGCACTGAAGAAATTCCCCCTTTTTTGGATATATAGACTTTTATTTTATTTTAATATAGTATTGAAATATTTTTAATCAACACGATAGTGGTTCTCATCAACATAAAAGAGGGATATACCGGACAAGAAGAAGAAAGCCACATACGTAGTTGAATTTTTTTTACTCAACTGAGAACGTTCTCAAATCTGAAAAAAAAAATGTGGCGGAGAAAAGAAGATTTATTCTCAACTGAGTAAAACATTTCATTCTGAGAATATTTTTATTCTCAGAATATTTTAGTTTTGTGTCGCCGGGGCCAGGTCTATGTGAATTAAACATTTGTAATCATGCTGTATATGTGTAACACATGTAATAAGGTTTATAAGTATAGGAAAAATCTTACCAGACACATGCATGAGAATCACAATCCATTCTACGAACATTGGAAATGTGTATTAGAAAATTGCAGCAGTGTGTTCATACGAAAGGAGTATTTGTGCAACCATTTAGAGAAATGTCATGGGAACAATAGGTCTGAAGCTATTATTGCAGCTTAAAGTGCTACTAGAGAAGATCAGGGGTATAACGATGAATTGGAAGATATCTCAGACGACGATGATCTGGACGAGCTGTAAGATGTGACCAAGAAAAAGGTGAATCAAAACCAAGACAACTGTTTTGATATAGATGATATTTTATCGGACGTAAGTGACAACAGTAGCAGCAAGAATGAAAGTTAGTTAAGCGTCAAAAGTGATGGTGAATTTACTGAAAGGGATACGGGATCTATAGACATGAACAATAATCATAAATCCGGATCACAAGATATTGAAATTGTAGAAATAAGTGACGAGGAAGTCAAAACTGCCGTAGATCATTCTCAACTTCGGTATAAAATTCAAACTGTAACTTTGACTTGTGAGAGGAAGACCTTTTATGTAAATGGTGTTACATCAGGGACTGAATCTTTATGCTACCAGGACTACTATGAAATTTTTGTATCAACTTTAACTTTCTCCGTGGGAGTGTCGCGAAACGCGATTGACATTATTTCTATTGTTAAAATTTATCTCCGTTGATTGTTCTCTTTGTATCTCCGGTAATTACATTTTGTTATATTTGTCTCCGCTCATTGCTACATAAAACTCCTTTAATTGTTTATAATATTTAATTTCACTTGATTCCCGTGCGGCGGGACCTTTATTTTCTTATTAAAATTGATTTGTATAATAGTTGTGTAGCCACTTTCTATTGGTATGCTATTGTGAAGTATGTGTTAATAAAAATAAGAACTGTGAATTATTCATATTTTTCAAACAAGATTTCTGTTGCGTTGACAACTACCAACGCAACAGCTCTGGACGTTAAGGTGAACAAACGAAGTGTATGTACTCAGACAGGCATTAAAATGACCTTGAAACTTATCTGCAAATGCGGATACAGACGACACGTCACTTTCTGCTGCGCATGATGGGTCAGGATTAAACTCGACGTCACCAGATAAAATGATTAAATGCTTCAAACACACCAGTAGAAGACCAAACATTAAACTTACCCATATACTTGACGCACACAACCACTTAAGTTTTGTGATAATGTAATTAAAACAACGTCAGTAACGACGACAGTAAGTAGAAAATGAATATGATTGACGACAATTGTCTGCTTTAACATCATTTGATAATATAACACAATAAAGTAGCATTATTGGTACCCATTTAATTCCCAACACATTGTAAAATTGAATGAATATTACATCTACATAGTCTAATCGCTCGCGTTTCTGGTCCTATTCTGGCGTTAAATTCGCTATTAGAGATTGTCATGATTATGTAATTTTGGAATCCCAGGCATAATGATTATGTGCCAGACTAGGACTTACTTTACGCAAAGATAGCACAATTTTGTCAAACATAAAGTCACCCATATAACCGCATACATAGACAGTATCTGATATTTTACAAAGTAAAATCAACAATAACAAAAAATAATACACAAAGCACATGAACTTACAAAGTTTATCGCAATCAGTCTAAGTGGTTGTTTCTTACTTGTTTGTTAGAGAAAAAGTAAGCGCGCATTGAGAAAACTTTGACCAAAGCGGGATAACCCTAGAAACAAAATCAGCCCAGAGTTGGATATGAACAAATATGGAAACGTTAATTTGCTACCTTGTTAGGGGAGAAATAATTTCTTATCAAAGTTTATGTTTAAAAAATAATAATAATAATAAAAAAATAAAACAAATCCATTATTTTTGAATTTTCCAGACTAATTTTAGAATATTTGTGTCATGTGAATTTCATGTATATAATATACGATGAGCAGTGAGAAAGCACATGAACCTGTGAAATTACTTGATCTCAATCAGTCTAAATGGTTTCTTACTTGGTTGTTAGACAAAAAGAGCAAGCGCGCAATGTGAAAACATGGCCAAGAGCGGGATAACTCTAAAAGAAAAAAAAATCACCCAACGTTTGATATAAGGAGATATGGAAACATTAACTTGTTACCTTGTTATAAATGTACGAAACAAAAAAAAAAAAACAAAAAAAACAAAAATAATATCATTGCTTATCAAAAGTTATGTGTGAAAAAAAAACAAAAAACAAATATCCATTATTTTTAAAGTTTACAGCCGAATGTTAGATTGTTTGTTTTTTTCATTAATTGCAATGTTAAAGTTTAAGAGACTTTAAATACTAGTACATAAAATAGTAACTGCTACTTTTAATAATGTATTATATTGAATGTAGATAACCTTTATCTTGTCATAAAACATATGACTTATAATTTTAATTTTACAAAGACCTTTACACCTCATGTTGGGTAAGATATTGTGTTGTTTTTATGATTTTACTAATTGTACTTTTGCTTATTGCTTTTAATATGCGTATGCTTACTTTTAACATGTGTATGCTTACTTTTAATATGCTTATGCTTACTTTTAAAATGCTTATGCTTACTTTATTTGCTTTGCTGATCTTTGTTATGTTATTTTGAAGATTTACATATAAATGCGTATATAGTTCTTAACTGACAAACTTGTAAATAATCTACACCTTACATTATTTTACAACATAATTCTTACTTTATTTGCTTTGCTGATTTATTTTAATTTACACAGCACAAACATTTTGACATGATCAATTTGAGTTATCTTTCTTTGTGCCATTTGTTTATGTTATTTTTAACTTGTGTATTTGCAGGGTTATATATAAGCTAATTGTATTGAAATCATTATTACTGTTGATTGTTGAACAACGGACCACAAATAAAAAACCTACAACCTGAGAAAGAATTGTTTATTTATTTATCAACTCAACGATAAACACCAAGACTACAATAATAATGATCCACACTTAAGCAAGCTCTTGTGTAGGTGGTATCATATTAGCCGGTCGCATTTAGCTTCCGCTTTCTATTGTTTATAAGTGTATCTATCAGTTATCGTATTTAATATGAGAAGGCGGTGAAGACGACGGAAGTATACATGAAATTAAAAACTGATAATTTTCAGAAAAAAGAAAAAGAAACAGAAAAACAATATCACACCATTATCCATAAGTGATCATTTAAGAAATGCAGAAGCTTCAAATTTATGGATAAAGATAATAAATTTGCTTTCTTATTCGCATATGTGAAAATAAAGAAGTTTTCAAATGTGTATACATGTATTGATTCAAGAAACTACTCCTGTGCAACAGCCATTAATATTGAAATGATGCTTTTACTAGCTATGTTATGAATGCTATTCATTATTAATGCTATTCATTATTTAACTAGAGTAACACGACGGGTATCACTAGTGGAACAGAAACTGCTTACCCTTCCAGAGCACCCTACTTCATCCCCGGTTTTTAGTGGAGTGGTTGTGATCGATCTTTAGCTTTCTGTGCAGCATTTTGTAGATCGTTTTCTGACCTTTTGTACTTTTTCATTTGGCCATTGTGTTGTCTGTCCTTCGACTTACGGACTCTGACTATCACTTTGGTATCGTCACTTTTGCTAGTGAAATTATACCGTTTATTATATTAACTGTATATCCATGCCCTTTATGGTCGTTGTTGGATACTGATAAAGGTTCCCGTGGGTCAAGCCCTGAGAGCTCCTCAGCATGTCCTTGGTGGCCGATTAGGGGAGTCCTCTCGATGGTAGTTGTCGGGTTATAATGCGTAAAGCAGATTGTGAGCCATAGTGAGCAACGTGCTTGGGGCGTGCCACGCTCTCTGCACTACATTTATAGATTTCGAAAAGGAGTAGGAGCACCACAGCTGCTACAAAAGACTAAATTATTCTCCTCTCCCCAACACACCAAGGGGCAGCCGTGACCGTGATCGTGTAGTAGATGGATTTACAACTGCCTATACAATCAGTACCTATTACCATTGATGATGTGAGTTCGAATCTCGATCAGAGGTGAACAACATTATGTGATAAAGATTGTCAGTGATTTGCGACATGTCGATGGTTTTTCCTGGGTCCAGCAGTTTCCTCCATTAATAAATTGACCGCCACGATATAACTGAAATATTTTTGAAAGTGGCGTTAAGCGTTATGCAAACACTCCACACTGTTTCAGTGGCAGCCAAAAGTCTTTGACCCATTCCTTCCATAAATTTTAATGTTTATTATATATTAATGAACTTATTCCTGTCCTGAATATAGATTAAATAATGCTTGATGAACCGGCCGTTCAGTAATCATCTATCAATCAATTTATTGACTGGTGCATGGTTTTGTATTAGACGAGGCATTTATGATCGTCGACCGCCTGATCAATAGAAAAGAATAATGAGGGATATTAAATCACATCTGTCATTTGCTACTTTTCTTACGCCCGTCTCGAGACGGGCCGTACTATGTGATTGGGTATGGCGGGCGGCGGGCCTCCGTCCACACAGGTTTCCGCCCAACTTTAGTTCTGTATATTGGATCTTTACCAAACTTGGCCACATTATTCCCCTGTGGAAGAGAAAGAACCCTATATATTTTGGGGTCATTCGGTCAAAGGTCAAGGTCAACTTTACTATAAATATATTTTTTTTACAACAGGGTAGTTTCCGCATGATAACTTTAGTTCTGTATATTGGTTCTTTAACAAATTTAGCCACATGTTTCCCTTGTGATAGGGGAAGAACCCTATTTATCTGGGGTCATTAGGTCAAAGGTCAAGGTCATCGTTACTATAAATATAATTTTTGACAACAGGATCGTTTCCGCACGATAACTTTAGTTCTGTATATTGGATACTTACCAAACTTGGCAACATGATTCTCCTATTATACGCGATATATATTATACCGTTTTATAATTTATATAGACGGGCGTATTTTGTGATGCACACATTTCTTGTTCTAATATGTCACCGCGACATATCAGTAATGGGGAGTAAGTCAGAGATGTGAATTTACCCAGATTGGTATCTGGGTTAAATGGTGGGAAATCCTGCATCCTGAACATTTTCAATTACAGGGTGATATTGTTTTAATTGAACTTTATTTATGTCAAGCTTCAAAGAATGTGCCCGTCGTAAGGAAATAAACTCCTATGAAAACGTACACACACGTTAAATTTATCTGATATGACATGGAGAGAATCAGTTGCTGCTAGCAAGGAAGCTACTGAACCAAGGGTTCCTCTTGGTTAAGTTCCAGTCCTCACTTTGACACCGTCACAAATGACCATGGATATCTTCCGCTTGTCGTAAACTATTGACTGATCACCGGGTTTGTGACTAGATGAACACGACGGATGTCACTAGTGGGGAAGGAACAGCTTACTCTTTCAGAGCACCTGTGTTCACCTCCGGTGTTAGTGGGGTTCGTGTTACTCGATCTTTAGTTTTATGTGTATGCTTTTTAGATCGTTGTTTTTCCTTTTTCTTTTGGCCATTGCGTTGTCTGTTCTTCGTCGATTTACGGATTCTGATTACCTCTTTAGTATCGTCAAACTCTTCTTACATGCAATGAGATTATGATTATGGTATTTGTTTTGTACTAGACCAACACGCTTAGTTGGATTGTTATAATTCTAGCTCACTGAACCAACAGTCCACATGTAGACATGTCGCTGCATGCGGTCACATAATCCTGATTTCGATCCAAACAGTGTTTGATGTTGCTCTTTAATGCTCCATGCTTAGCGGAGAAGCATTAAATACCAATTGCATAGTCTTTGTTTTGATCCTACCGGGGCTCGAAATCACCATCTACCGCACGATACGAGAGTACGCCCGAAATTACACTACTGTTGCCTTCCAGAAGCAATGACAATTACAGATAATCATATATCTTTCCGGTTGAAATGTTGATGCAAATGGGGAATAGTGTTTTTACTTAACATGTTCTGTATTCTGATATTTATTGTAGACACATAGGTACATAGGTACAGGAATAGTACAAACTATTGTCATATCAATAGATATATATACAAGATAGTAAAACACAACAAGAACATATAAATATGTATATAATATATTTATGAAGTTAGTTTACAAATGTTATATGATTATCACTTTAGTCAAACATTAAAGCAATACAATACACTTAACAAAACCAGTTAAAATATTATTTGGTTAGCTTAAGCATCTTTTATTTCTACAAAAACAATTCTTAATTGATGTAATATATTAAAACAGAGATAAATCTCCCCCAAGCATCTGTTTCCCTTTGTCGATCGTGACTATCCTGTTAATGCCTTCGGCTTACTTAGTCGATCGTGACCATCCTGTTAATGCCCTTGGTTTACTTAGTCGATCGTAAATATCCTGTTTATGCCTTTGGTTTACTTGCACGCAAATAGTTTTAATTATTAGGCCCTCCAATCTTTGTGACAATGAGCTTGAAGTAAAAGTGGTGAAAGACCTTGATTCTATGTACTCTAACAGATTTTTATAGATTTTTGGCAGAATCCACATCTGATGCACACCACCAGTTGAGTAGCTAGTGGCACAGTAACTCTGATGCCCTGCTTTGACCGCTGATATAATGGATGATAATAATTTGGAATGAGGTTTCGTGAAATAATTGGTAGACCCAGCAATATAACTAAGGACACTTGTGTAATTTTAGGAATCCAGTAGCGTGACGGAAGAGCCATTTCTGTATCATTGGTTGAAATTCCAAAGGAACACAAACTAAACCCATTATTGTCCAGGATTTTCTCTTTCATATGTGTCGTCGGGGTGTGTGTAGGGTTGTCAAGTGAGTTCCTAATTCATTTATCAAGCAGTGTATGCAATGTGAATTACACACAAAACTGACATTGTTAGGGATTTTGTCTACAGGGACTTTACAAAAGAGCGTACGAAGAAAGTGCGCGGTCATGTAATTCTGTAGCGACTGGCACCTCCGCTAGGTGTAGCCCCGATGCAATGAATGTACATTTCGCAAAAGTGACCCCAATTGACATGGTACTTTGACCGGGGTTATATAAAGAAACCCGTGTGGAAATATTTCGAATATGTGCTAATTATATAGTAGGGATGATCAAATTAGGCGTTAAATAAAATTAGTAACACATTTTCTTCATGAAAACATAATTCGAAGTGGAAATCTAATAGAAAAATACCATGTAGGTCGGTCACGCTAAATCGAGGTTTATTTTTAACAAATTCCACATTATTTTAACCCAAATTACAGGTGTCTTCTATTATTTATCTACGATGACATAATTTATTTCACAAACATGAAGGTGTATAGACATCAAAGGGAGATAACTTCACGGAAAAATTACATAATTCAACTTCCGATTTCAGAATTTTCGATTGTTTACACTACAGACTGAGCGCTACCTTTTTGTAAATAGTCTGGTACGGTCAATGTATTACTACAATAATCATATATGATATAAATATACAGGTATAGCATAACAGAAAGACAAATATTTAATGGCTGACAAAAAATTACAAATACACAGAAAGCTGAAAATTGACACAAACACAACTAAAATCCGGACCATCTTGAACTGAGATGCTCCTTACGAGTCTGCAGTTCGAACTTCACTAATACCATATCATGTGCGAAGGAGCTGGGGGTAATTTCCCTCCCCACTTTGAAGAGTTGAGGGTGGGAAAACTAAATTGTCCCGCTTTTGGCATTAAATTTAAGAAAAAAAGCTTTTTTACTTTAAATAGAAGCATATAAATGTCCAGTTACTCAAGGGTATTAGGATACTTGGATAATGGTATGCTTTGAAACTATAGTGCATTTTCTTTATTGCCGCATAGACAAATAAGGCTACATTTTGGTACATTTTTCATAAAGATGTAAACCGAATGTAATGAGAATACATTTAATATAGTTTATATATTGATGTAATCACACATGATTGTGTATTTATATTTCAAAGATAAAAAAATATTGAAAATTGTGAGAAAAAAAAAATTCTTGTAACATTTTAGTGTCATTTTCATTAAAAGAAAAAACGTATTTTTTATTTAAATCCCCATAATTCAATAATTCAGATGTTTAAGAAACAAATATGATGTTTAAGAAATTCAGGCCAGTTGTTAATTTGTGTGCTAGTGGTTTGTAATATAGACACATATTATACATTGTAATGACGTCATGTAGTACATTTATACTAGTTACACATATTATACATTGTAATGACGTCATATAGAACATGCATACTAGTCATGCATATTATACATTGTAATGACGTCATATATAACATGTATACTAGTCACACATATTATACATTGTAATGACGTCATATAGAACATGCATACTAGTCATACGTATTGAACATTGTAATGACGTCATACAGAACACATAGATACATATTATATGTAGTAATGACGTCATAACAACACGTATAATATATACACATATTATATACAGTTATGACGTCATAAACAACACGTATTCTAGATACACATATTAGATATATTAATGACGTCATAAACAACACATATACTATAGATAAATATCAGACATTGTAATGTCGTCATAGAGAACACATGAACTATTGACACATATCTGACATTGTAATGTCGTCATACAGAAGACATATATTATAGACACATATTATATATAGTAATGACGTCATAAACAACACGTATACTATAGCACATATTTAAATATTAGACATTATATATTGTAATGAAATCAAAAAGAACATGTATACGAGATATGTCCAGTCACCGTGAAGTGAACACCACATTGAGCCGTTTCCGTCATTCACTGGAATAAGAAAATATGATACTCAAATATTAGATGTTCCAAAAGCACTATAATACATATGTATATATTACGTTCCTGCTCCCTGCATTTCACCCGTTCTTTGTACTGACGGAATGATCGTCATTTCTTTTAGGCCTTTCTTTTATTTAAATCTGCTTTGACGTTGGTTTAAGATTGAATTACCAAAAGGAGAGGGTATTGATATATTTGACCAAGAGGAGACGGTATTGATATCTTTGATCGGTATAACACCGCCACATTTATGACAAAGAGGAGAGGGTATTGACATCTTTGATCAAGAGGAGAGGGCACTGACATATTTGACCAAGAGGAGAGGGTATTGATATCTTTGACCAAGAGGAGAGGGTATTGATATCTTTGATAAAGAGGAGAGGATTGTGAAATCTTTGACCAAGAGGTGAGGGTATTGATATATTTGACCAAGAGGAGAGGGTAGTGATATATTTGACCAAGAGGATAGGATATTGATATCTTTGACCAAGAAGAGAGGGTATTTATATCTTTGATCAAGAGGAGAGGGTATTGATATCTTTGACCAAGAGGAGAGGGTATTGATATATTTCACCAAGAGGTGAGGGTATATATATCTTTGATAAAGAGGATAGGGTATTTATATCTTTGACCAAGAGGAGACGTTATTGATATCTTTGACCAAGAGGAGAGGTATTGATATCTTTGACCAAGAGGAGAGGTATTAATATCTTTGACCAAGAGGAGATGGTATTGATATCTTTGATCGGTATCACACCGCCACATTTATGACAAAGAGGAGAGGGTATTGGCATCTTTGACCAAGAGGAGAGGGCACTGACATCTTTGACCAAGAGGAGAGGTTATTGATATCTTTGACCAAGAGGAGAGGGTATTGATATCTTTGATCAAGAGGAGAGGGTAGTGATATCTTTGACCAAGAGGAGAGGGTAGTGATATATTTGACCAAGAGCAGAGGGTTTTGATATCTTTGACCAAGAAGAGAGGGTATTTATATCTTTGATCGAGAGGAGAGGGTATTGATATCTTTGACCAAGAGGATAGGGTATTGATATATTTGACCAAGAGGAGAGGGTATTGATATCTTTGACCAAGAGGAGAGGTATTAATATATTTGATCAAGAGGAGAGGTTATTGATATCTTTGACCAAGAGGAGACGGTATTGATATCTTTGACCAAGAGGAGACGGTATTGATATCTTTGATCGGTATAACACCGCCACATTTATGACAAAGAGGAGGGGATATTGATATCTTTGACCAAGAGGAGAGGGTATTGATATCTTTGATCAAGAGGAGAGGGTAGTGATATTTTTGACCAAGAGGTGAGGGTATTGATATATTTGACCAAGAGGATAGGGTATTGATATCTTTGACCAAGAGGAGAGGGCATTTATATCTTTGACCAAGAGGAGAGGTATTAATATATTTGACCAAGAGGAGAGGGTATTGATATCTTTTACCAAGAGGAGAGGGTATTGATATCTTTGACCAAGGTGAGACGGTATTGATATCTTTGATCGGTATAACATCGCCACATTTATGACAAAGAGGAGGGGGTATTGACATCTTTG
>MJUT01047595.1:12547-26621 GCA_002080005.1 Gigantidas platifrons | reverse complement strand
TTAGATGTAGGTGTTCAAAAGGGTCAGAATCTCTGAACTTATTACAAAAAAAAAAATGTACCTACACCCCAAACTTCACTTCCATACATGATGACACATGAACAGGGATAGAAATTGGGAAGTTCAAACTGGTAACACAGACAAGATTTTTGATGAAAAATGTCTATGCTTAACTAAATTATAGGTAAAACTTTAGTAGCCCAGACCAAAATCTGATAAAAAAAATTCACTGAACTGACTCAGAATTTGCCTGTCGTGTCCTTGTGTCCTTCTGTTGGGCACAGTTGAAGCTGTTCCAGAAGACTGATATCCCTCCTCCCCCCACCCCCAGCTGAAAAAAATTAAGCTTGGCTAAGTTGGGTGAAATTTAAAACAAGGAAGAACAATTAATAACAAAATAAAACACTAATTAAAATGTAGACACTTCAAAATACTTACCATTAAGTGTCTAAACTTTGGAGATGCAACTCTGGTCTCTATATACTGTGACTGTACTTTTCAAAGAAAATGGTTCGTTCGGTAAATGTGTTGGTCCTGAAGTAGACAAAGTGTTCATCAGTGGCTTTTACATTGTTGAAACATTTTAAACTAATACTTTCATTGTAAATTTTAGTCCAGTTTCTGAAACTTATGCTAAGGTTATACATTTCAAGTGTAAAGCAGACCAGATTTCCTTTGATTGATAAGAACTCTCAAATCTATACCAGAATGAGCAGCAGGATAAATTGTAGTGTAAACTGAAAAATAACATGCTACCAGATAGAATAGCCAAATAATTTTTTTTTTGCAGATTTAAACTGCATTCAGTTGCAGTATGGACATTTAAGATACAGATTAAAAGTAGAAGGTAAAAGGAAAAGCTGTATCTGGCTGTTTGGAAATCATGATCATTAGTTGTGACAATTTGCTAGATCATATAAGATTGGATTGAATTCTCTGCAAATCTAAATCAAAATCTTTTTCTTCACACAACTCCACTGTATAAATAAACTGACATTGCTTTTCACTTTCCTGTTTGGTTTGTCTATTTCCTTCTTCTAAATGTGGTGTAATTTTGGTTGACAGTTCTCTTTTTTATTTTGGTTGACAGTTCTCTTTTTTATTTTGCTGTCCTTGTCTTTTAAACTGGTTTTTCAGTATTTCGAAAGAATTGTCTGTATTGGGAGGGACCCGTTTTAATGGTGAGAAATGATTTTGTGAAATAAGTATGTCAATGCAAGTAGGAGAACTAACATTGAATGAACTTAAAGTACAATGTGAAGACTGTTGTAGCCAAATATTTATATTTAAACCAAATAAATTATCAATTATCAACATTTGTATAACCTGGCTATCTATGTAGTCACGCCCACTTTTGCCGGGACTACTTTTTCATATATGTGTTGTGTACTTGTTTACTTTGTGTATTATAATAACGATGCTCTGGAGTTTTTTGTCAATAAATTAATCAAAACAATATTTTTGTTTGTTTTTTTAATTAATCCCAGCAAAATAGCATGAATAATTATCAATAAATATTTTTTATAAAAAAAATACTTGCCTAAAGAACGTTACCATCGTCTGCTGGGGTGTTAGACTATTTCAAGGTGATATACCATACAAAAAATCTATCTCACTTTTTTCAACCTATCATATAAATTGAAACAAACCAAGATCAGGATTTGAACCTGAATCTCTCATGCGAACATGAGTGCTTTCCATTAAGCTATCTCAGTCTTTAAATACTGATAGGCTGACAAAAAGCAAGACATTAAATTATTTCCCTACATTTTATTTCTCTGCAAATATTATGTTTTAATTTATAATTAATAACAAAAAGGGATTGGGCACGGATTTACCACCCCCCTTTTTCTAACTTTCTGTTTACAAATTTATTTTCAATAAAAAAATTTATTTCTTTATTATTTCATCTCTTTTTCCTTATTTTAACTTGTTCGTGTCAATATTCATACAATCTTATGGTCTTACAAGATTTTTGTAAAATTTAGAAACAGTAAAAAAAAATGTTCTTAGAATAGCACCACTTTCCTCCACAGTGCATGCATAGGAATGGTCCCCAACATGCTTATTTTGATGTTTATCCCCAAATTTAACCACATCTGCATAGCTATGATCACCCTGGGAGTGATCAATTACAGGAATTTTAGTTACAGATGTATTTTTTTACATATGAATGATACTGAGTAGTTTTCCTCAACACTTTGTATACTTGTAGTTGTAGAATAGGAATGATCCCATATAGTCATCTGTCAAAAGTATTGGGAAATGTAAAAAAAAAAAACAAAAAAAAACAACTATATATCAACCAAAACCATATTTTTTTCAAAAAATTATTGTGAAGTCATTTTTGGATAGATTTTTACAATTTTTACACCAAAACATTCGGAATTGTCTATTTTGATTGGTTTTTTATGTTGCTATGACCGAGTGATTTTTATTTGTACATAATTTAAACACAACAAATAAAATAAAATTTGACTTTGATTTTCCTATGTATTTCAGCTAAAAATAAATCCTAAAAATTGACAGTCATGGAAAAATTATGAGGATTGGGGATAATTGATTTTTCATTATTTTTATTTTGAAGAACACCACTTTCCTCCACAGTGGAGTGAGTGCATGCATAGGAATGGTCACCAACTTGCTCATTTTGATGTTTTTTATCCCCAAAATTAACCACAGATCTGCATAGCTATGATCACCCTTGGAGGAGTTGGAGTGATCAATAACAGGAATTTTAGTTACAGATATATTTTTTACATATGAATGATCATGAGTACAGTTTTCCTCAACACTTTGTATACTTGTAATTGTAGAATATGAATGATCCAATACGTCATGGTCATCGACATTTAAGTTAGGCTTATCAAATTTAACCACATCTGCGTATGAAAGACCATTTGTTGTAAATTGGGAGGTCAACGGAACTTTTGAAAGTGTTTTTCTTTGAGACATTTTGGGCAATTGTGTATTTTATCAATACCTGATGCGATTGAGCGAATATAAATATATCAGCTTCTGTTTGCTTCAGGAATAATCCAGAGCAGACGATCAGGTTCTATAAATATTCATTTCAAACAAATAGTTTGTATGTTTTCGTCAAAGAAGAAGAACGTTGAATTAAATTTAATGTTTATTTCACAAGCAAACAATATATACAGCGAAATACCTGACTGACAATTGCCTGTCTCTATCTAGGTACGAGCCAGGGGACAGAACTCGATACCATTCGTACACCGTATCTTTCATAAGTTCTCGATGCGTCTCAAAAAGTGGTACAATACAATACCCGGATGTGTTGAAGGTTTTTCATAGCCATAGTGTATATGGATCACCCGGATGTGTTGAAACTTTTCATAGGCATAGTGTAATGTATGGATGTTATTCCTTTATTGATTTAATTTTACCATGCTTATACCATAAATAGCTCGCTTTGCGAGCTTAATAAGATCACATCTGATAATGGAAATTCATTTGTTCCAAGTCAGAATTTAAATTTCATGAAAAAAACGTATTTTAATTGTATTATGCTTCTTGTGTATGTTAATTATTAATCACAATTTTATTATTTCTAACCCTGTTACTTTGTTTATTTGGGGGGGGGGGATTGATTTATATATTGTTTAACGCCACTTTCAGCAATATCATGGCGACCAGTTTTAGTGGTGGAAGAAGCCGGAGTACCCGGAGAAAACCACCGACCACGGCAAGCAACTGGTAAACTTTATCACATGCGTTTGCAGTCGAGTGCACCCTTTTTTGTAACTTACAAAGCGAAACCACGCCGTATTGGTGATAGGCTTGTATGAGTTGTTAGGTAATCCAACCAGCTAATTTTCATAGACCATGCAATGAAGGAATGCGAGGTAGCTAATTTTCATGGGCAAGCTTCTGATGCTTATATGCTTATGTTTGAATGGTGCAAGGTACCTAGTTTATTGTCATGGATAACACTTTGAAACCTGTGCCATATATTGTACTATTGTACTGATGTAAGGTAGCTTATTTTCATGAAAAATGTCATGCGGAGTAGATAATTTGCATGGACAAGCTTCTGAAGCTTATGCTTATGTTTGAATGGTGGAAGGTAGTTAACACTTTGAAACCTGTGTCATACATTGAACAGATGTAAGGTGGCATATTTTCATGGAAAATGTCACGCTCCATGTAAACAAGGCTTTATATATGCTTGATGTAAATGGAATGAATAGGAGTTTGTTATCCATTTCTGGGATAGATCTTTCTAAATAGATGTCCTCGCCTACATCCACCATACATGACCCCCCTTTTTATTGCATACAATCTTAGAAACAGCCTTAAATACAAATAGCCTAAGGTGTTGCCGTTAGCATTGGGTGGCTAAATAACATCAACTTCACAAGCTTTACCGATTGGATGAGTTTGCACATCTTGGACGCTGACCTCTATTTCTGATAACATGTAGCGTTTTTTTTTTTGCGGGAGTGCATTTAGGGGCTCTCTAAATAGTATCATTAATAGATGTAATGGAATGCAGGGACTGGTTTATAAGATCACACCCTGCACACGCCAAATGCTAACGCGGAGTAACAACAATAAAAGGAAGTCAAAGGTGGGTATTTATTTTTTTCAAATAATTCAAATAATGTTCATCATTAAAGAAAAACAAAGCTATACACGTGTTCAGGCTTACTTTGTCTATATATCTTCATAATTATATTTCATATCTCTGTCAAATAGTCCTCCATTCATGCTTTCTACGTCAGAATGTTTTTGTAAAGTGACACGCTTACACGGTCATATCTTCTTTATTTCTGCACACAATATCACCGGCTTGATCAAGTACACAAAGCAGTCATGTTTTATTTCAGTTTAAATTTTAGAGTCAAAGTACAGTCAAACCTGCCGTAACGGTCACCTTTATATAATGGTCACCTGCTCATAACGGTCACTTTCGTGCTCTCCCGGTGCATTTTACTATATATTTTAATTCGATACAGCGGTCACCTGTTCAATGCGGTCAGCTGTCACCATTTATAAGTAATTTTCAGTGTAAAACCCTATGCATAACGGTCAATTTTATTTTTAAAATAATACCGGAAGTGATTTCGGAAGATCGGTATTTTCCTCAAATGTACCAAAAATCCTGAGGTGTTACAAAATATATTGACTAATTTAATTAATTAAATAAACAAACACATTTTGTTTTGTGAATCGTAAATGACATAAAGGACAGTTTATCCCCGGGCGTTATTGGGGATCTTTATTCATTACGACGAGAATAGAAATTCACTCACCAAAAATATTTTGTATCTAGTGCATCATGTCAAAATCATCAACATCCGTAAATAGGAAAGCTTTGAAATTTGACAACAAAGTGAAAGCGATAAATCATTGTGATGTTGGGAAAAGTCGTCGGGCTGTGGGCGAGGAGATGGGTGTTGGTCATACCCAGATAATGAACATTCTTGAAAGAAAATACAAGATTCTTTACGATTTTGAAAACACCGTTCCCAGTTCAACCTCGTGTTACTGGAAATTGTACTTTTGTTTATTAAATATCTTTATTTATTTATTTGTATGTTTTATTCAAATCATATCATATTGAAATAATTTCATGAACAATAAATGTAAACCAGAGTAAAATTACGACAGGAACAAAATAACAAGTAAAACATTATTAAAAACATAAGATGTAATGAAAAATGTTTATTTACAACTAACGTGCAATATTTTGTCAAAAAATCAAAACCCTTCACATAAAGGTCACCTGTATATAGCGGTCATTTTGTCAATCTCCCCCAGGTGACCACTATAGACAGGTTTGACTGTATATGAATTTGGCAAGATATTTAAGACACAATACATATAGGGTTGCCTGGAATTGGTATTGCTAACGACGGAACAGAAAGTTGTTATGATATAGACAAGCGGAACATATGATAAACTAACCCGGAGTTAAAAAAAATAGTTTACTCACATTTCATTTTCTCATTAGCAAGTGATTGTTGTACAAGATATTACAGATATTTACTAACACAATACACATTCGTATTGATGATATCCGATATGTTAGATATACATGTAGTGTAACGAATAGGGTGTAAGGCATAGGAGATAATATTGTTTGTATGTATGTATATATGACACTTTTATTTATTCTTGTTACTCTGACATATTTTCACTTTGGTTCTTGTTGTTGTTGATACCGTGCCGTATTCCGGTGCCTTGAGTAACTATCGCGACTGTGATATGATTGAATGAACAATATTCTTGTTTCAGGTATCGTGATCGCGAATATTTATTGTATGTAAATTGTTGTTATTTTATATGGGAAATATGTAGTTAAGACAGAGTTCGTTCTCATTGTTTGATCGAAAGGCCACAGGGGGGCCTACGACAACTTCCCAATGTTTTGTTCTCCTTATTAACCTTGTGTCACATTCTCTTACCTATTTCATTCATTCATGTTAGGTTTATATATTGTACTTGTGCTTGGTTTCTATAAGAGTAAGCTTTATTAAGCCCGTTTTTCCCTTTCATCTTGACATGACAAACTATGTTTATACTTTCCGCCATGTATCCTTGTGTGTAATATTCATAGTGCGCATGTGTATCACCTCACACTGTGTGGCCCGGTTTGTGGCCCTGTTGACGGCTATAATTACCGTGGGAACTTCCGTAAGAACGGACCAATCAATGATGACGATTCACGCCACAACCGAAAGTGTGGAGCCTGCGTATATATAAAAGGGTGTCGTCTGCACACCACAGGAGCGAACATACCATAGACGGGGGCGAACCTATCAGACAGAAGCGAACATATCCCACGGCAGCGAACGTATCCCACAGAAAACTACCATTTTATACCAAAAGAAACATCCAGATATCTGTACATTACCAGTACGTTTTCATTTTATTTACACATACTTTACCTAGATGTTTTACTACGTTTCACTATGACTTTAGGGGGGCCTCATATATATTATTATCGCTCACGGGGAGGTTATTTTATTGTTATACTTGAATATTTTATAATTTACACTTGAACATTATAATAAATTGCTTTGATTAAGAACCTATATAATTTTTGTTATAATAAACTTTTATCCTTTGGATAAAACCAGTGCCTTTACAGTAAAGTCACACGCACGGATACTTGAACATCGCCTCGAGGTAGGTTTATGCAGTTGTACACTTTAAAAAAAGGAAAACTAACAAAACCAAGTAGTTCACCGAAGGGCCCACATATCAGACTTCATTGTTAGCATAGATTCATTGTGTGGAAACCCGTCAGCCGCCGTTTGCAAACACTTCTGTTCAGTTAAAATTCCGGGCAAGGATACCGTTCACACAAAACCCATTTAACTGAAAACAAATGGGCCTAAACAAGATAAACAAATCGGTTTAAGTTCACATATCATTGATAGACATCTGTTTTAACCTGTAACAAGATAGCCACAAGTTCACATATCATTGATAGACATCTGTTTTAACCTGTAACAAGATAGCCACAAGTTCACATATCATTGATAGACATCTGTTTTAACCTGTAACAAGATAGCCACAAGTTCACATATCATTGATAGACATCTGTTTTAACCTGTAACAAGATAGCCACAAGTTCACATATCATTGATAGACATCTGTTTTAACCTGTAACAAGATAGCCACAAGTTCACATATCATTGATAGACATCTGTTTTAACCTGTAACAAGATAGCCACAAGTTCACATATCATTGATAGACATATGTTTTAACCTGTAACAAGATAGCCACAAGTTCACATATCATTGATAGACATATTGTAGTATTACAACATATTTCTCTATGTCTTACGGTTCCGGATGTAAACTTCTCCAATTCAATGCATTTTACGTAAATGCTCCTTGGGAGATGTTATTTATGGTCTATAGAAAATTTTAACGAATGGGGTCAACAAGTCTGTTTCTGCAGAATACCCCACGACTCCTCCTCGAAGACACAAGGTGAAATCAGAAACCACAAATCGAAGAAATGGGGGAAACACAATGGCCAAGCGGAAATGGACAACCAAGGATCTACAAAACACCATACATAAAACCAAAGATCGAGCAACAGGAACCCCCACTAAAAACTGATGGTACGCTAAGATGTCCCGGACGGGTAAGCTGTTCCTGCTCCACTAGTGGCACCCGTCGTGTTACTCTAGTTACTAGTAATATGAGACAGGTGCTACCTGTAGTGCCAGCGAAGCAAAATCCACATTATGTAATATTAAATCATGTAAATCCTTGGGATGATTGAAATAGAAATTTTATTTACTTTTGTGTACTTTTGGAGTTTACTGTAGTACAATGTAATGATGCTCTTTCCATAACTTGAAACAGGCACGGCCATGAATGCTCGAGTATCTGAAAATTATCTGCCAATTTCACGCTCATTCAGTGCATCAAAATTGGGCCGAGATATATAGCGGACGATTTTTTTTTTAGCGCCGAATCTAGTCTCATTCAATCGAACTCTCGTGATCTCGCCGCCGCCATATTGTACGGGTGTCTCCAAGGATACAGGAAGTAGTTCTTGTGCATGAAAGATTTTTAGGCCATCAATATATATTTTTTCTCAATATTTTTAACATAAGTGCCAGTTCCGCTGACATATAAACCCGGTGATACGTCACGAATGAGGAAATTACTGGATTACGACAAACGGATCATAGACACAGTCATTCTTATTTCTCAACGTAATATATAAACCGTCACATTCCGTCTGTGTGAATCAGACATGCATTATAATAAATTATAAAGTAATAGCATTGAATTATTTGCCTTCTCTATCCTTCATATACAAAAAAACTCATTCTCTCTAATGCTGCCATTATCTTAAATTCGAGATTTTGTTTGACAACTTATTTCTCATATTTAGTGAGTGTCATTTTCAACTGACATTCGGCATTCCTATACATATAAAGTGTGCTCCGTTATTATGCATAGATGATTAACTTTAACTAATTAAATCTCATTTTGGTGATTATGTTGAATTTAAGATAAATAATACTACAGATACAGCTAGGTATACAAAATATAAATCATATATTGGCGTACACCTAGGAATTGACAGATAACGTCGGTTGAAAACGAAACGGGACAAAAGAAATATCAAATTCAAATTCAAATACTTTATTGCCATTATACAGTTACTGCATGTGACAAAAATAAACAGAATACAAAATTATTTTCAAATAAATATTTCAAGAGTCCCCTGTCCTCAGTTCTGTAGACTGTTTTAAAAAGGAACCAAGCTTATTTACCTGAGTAGTTGTTTTAGGATTGAGGATATAAGTCACTTTATCTAAATCTGATAAACAATTAAAATTTTCATTGTCATTTTAAAAAAAATCCAAATAATCTTTTCTTGTGGCATTGTTATTTTCGCAATATAAAATGAAGTGAGTTTCGTCCTCTATTTTCTTACATTTTTTACAGAGTCTTTCTTTTCTAGGGATTTTTAAGTATCTTCCTTTTTCGATAAGCAAATTATGATCACTTATTCTATATTTTGTTATTAGTTTTCTATATTCTAATTTTGGACAGGATAAATAGTTTTCTTCTGAGATGTTACCGGAATTTTTTAGAGTTTTATAAATTTTTTGTTTACTGTTATCATCAATGTCTGTTATTTTCTTCTTGAATAAGTTTTCATAGAAAGATTAATTTCTGATTTTATTTTGTCTCTTGTAGATTTCGTTATTTTTTTTTCAAAGAGTATTCCTTAATTTTTTCCAAATCTAAATTTAAATCTTCCATCACATCTTTAATATATGTAAACCATGAGTAAATGCCCTTATCATCTAATTTTTTAGTAAGTAAAAATGATTCTTTTAACAGAGGGTTTATTTCCTCAGAATTTAATCTGATAAAATACAGTATAGAATAAAATTTAGTATAAAGTTCCAGTGGGAGTCTTCCTAAATCTACTCTTACTCCAAGATTAGATGAGCTTTTTCTAACACCAAGTAAATATTTACAGTATTGCAAATGCAACTTTTCTATAGGGGTTTTATCAATAAAATGAAACGGTTTACCAGAGATTTTTGATCTCTTCTTAGCTCTATAATATGTGATATAGGTATCCAAAAATGTCACTTCTGAATTATATAATGCAATAGGTTTCACTAATGAATCGAAAAGGTTATTTGCTACTTTTACTGGTAATATCGATTTTCTCATTATGGACTTTCTATTGCTATGTAGCAATATGCTAGCAGAGTTTGCATATGGAGCAGATACTTTTCAGTTAATACGATATTCCAGATGACACTGTGTTTCCTATCAATATTTCCTATGTACTTGATTACCCCTTTTTTCTTATGCTTGAAAAGCAAAAAAAAAAATAAATAAATAAATAAAAATAAAAGTGCATGCAGTAGGATTTATACTGATTTTGTATGGGGAAAATAACGGTAATTAAAAAAAAATAATAATACATACAAGGTAATTTATTTGTTGTCATTATCCAATGTATCTCCGTTTACAAATCACTTCACAGCAGGTGTTATCATTGAATTTCAAGCCGAAATAACAGTATATTGTGACACCTGTACTAGAGAAACCATACATTAGCGTATCGATAAACCCCGAGAACATAATATTTTTGTATATTACTAATGGCGGCCACACGCAGAAGTCGATAATGGCCGCGCCCATGTTTTTAAGAATAAAAAGGTCTATATGGTTAATGCTAAGCATGAAGCTACTGAAGCTATAGTCCATAGTGAAAAAATGGAGTCATATTTCGAAATGATCATGTTCGCCATCATAACTTGGCTAACTGTTATGAAATATCTGTGTCACAGATGACACTTGGCTTACCCCGTGTGGCGTAGTCACAATCCCTTTCGTTCTTTGTTCAGTTCATGACTTCTCACCGAATGTTACCTATCAACGGATGCTCAAAATCAGAAATATCACGATGGATGACACCAGTGGATCGGGATCTGCTTTCCCATCTGAGGAACTTGATGTCACCTCTACATAAATGAAGCTGGTCTTTTTAACCTTTAGTTTTCCATGTAGGATGTTGTTATCCCTGCTTGACTATTTTAAAATTCTTCTGTTTCTTACAGCAGGAAAAGAAAACAATGTTTTTATCAATATTGCCTTTTACGTGACCTCGTTCAAATAATCAAAGGGGGGTAAATCAAGCATACACTAGACATTGTATTATAAGACATGATGTATGATAGTGTTAACTCTTTCAAATAACAAATCCAAACCAAGGTCCTACTATATAAATCCTTGTCCAAACCAAGAAACAAATACAAACACAAAAAAACAAAAAAAGGACAAAAAACAAAATAAAGAAAAAAGATAAATTGTCAATTAACGGTAATTCTATGAGATAGAAATACAATATTAGTGCAGTGCCTTAAAACACAAAGTCTATGTGTATGAGGCTTACAACTGAGTGGGATAAAGAAGAGCTTGATGATACCAAAGGGGTAACCAGAATATATATAATTATATATCGAAGAAGAACAGACAACACAATGACCAAACGAAAGAGGAGAGGTGCAACAAACCTCTCCACGCTTCTTCGCCGAACACACACACATGTTTCAAGACAGTGCATTAATATTGTGTTTATCCCTGGATTTGGTATTTTCTGTCAGCAGAGGTGAAGAGGATTTAAAACATGTAACATGTACCAAGCGGTACCAGAAAGGCTATATTTCGTCAGTAACAGTATACAAAATGTATCTGGTCAATAGCATTGTACAATATAAATTTATTTTGTTCACCCGAGAAAAGTCATATTTCCCGTGGGCAACGGCCAAAGGAAATATGACTATTTCCCTTCCGCAAGGGAAATGAATGTTTTATTCCACAAGGTCAACATTTTGGTGAATTCTGAATAGTTTCTTTCAAACTTCCCTCTTGGTTTTGTGATTTTGGTATTATATAGGGTTCCATGTCAACTCGTACCTTTTCCAACTCGTACCCTACCAACTCGTACCCAATTTTTTACCAACTCGTACCCTATTATTTACCAACTCGTACCTTACTGTTTACCAACTCGTACCTTCACTATTTTACCCATAAGTAGTGCCTTTTTTTTACCATCAAATATTCAATACTAACTCGTACGCTATCCTCAATATAAACTCTACATGTATTTTCGTAGCCAATCTTATGTTATTTATCAACAAGAACCTTTACAAACTCGTACCCTCTGTGTGACCCGAACTCCACCCTAATTGTTGCCATGTATCTTTACACACATTAACGGGTTGTTTGCTACGTCACACGCACGGATACTTGAACATTGCTTCGAGGTAGGTTTATGCAGTTGTACAATTTAAAAAAAAGAAAACTAACAACAATCTCCGTTGATATGAACAGCATATTTATGAAACTGTATGCCAACATCTATTTATACCCACGTTTCTGCTTTAAATGGGCTTTGTGTGAACGGTATCATTGCCCCGAATTTTAAGTTTTCCTTTTTTTAAATTGTACAACTGCATAAACCTTCTGTACCTCGAGGCGATATTCAAGTATCTGTGTGTGTGACGTAGCAAACAACCCGTGCACATTTAACATTGCGAACCTGTAATATTTTACCGAAAAAGTAGTTTTAGTGTCACTTTTATCATGTACAAATTCTGGCTTTATCTCATTACCGTCTGGTTCTTTTTTTATGCTTTATCATGTTTTGTGTACAGATAGTGTAATGCTACATAACTGATAGTTTGTACTTTTTGTCAATGTATAATAGTTTTATGAGGCAATATTTATTGTATATAATATACTTGACTGGTGCTCCCCTATGTTGTTAGATAAAAGAATAATATGGTTGTTTTTATTCATTTATTAGAACTATAACAATGATATCAACAATGCACAAATCACAAAGAACTTAAAATACATCATACATAATTTTTGTTGCTGAAGTTCACTTATTCACATTAAACAAATGTCATAACAGCGTATTTAGCGGTCTGATGATGGTCCATTGAGTTGTCCACAGGTACGAAGTAGTTGACTGGCAGAAAGCTGACCGTTCTCGTAGAGTTCCCATACTTCGAAGAACTTTGACTGTAGGTAGCGGGATGACGACCTTTGTTGTCTGGTCAGCTTGGCTTCTGTCACCATTTTCAGTTGTGTTAACGACACGCAGTAAATTGGCTTGGTGTACTCTGCTGCCGGCTGGTTGTGATGGGTCTACGTACTGGCGAATAGCCGTTTCCACAATTTTACCAGATGATGTGAATATGTCTGCACTAGCCTGGGTCTTAGCCTGAAATTATTAAATATAACCTGTTATTTACATCTCATTTTATATTGTCAAAAATAAACTTTCTTTGTGATGATGTAGTTTTTATTTGTGACATAATTTATGGGATTGCAACTCTATATGGTAGATCGATTGTAGATTGTATAATGTTCGGTAGCGATTATGTAAAAAATCATATGTACTGCTTCAACAATTGAATCAATGTAACACAATAGTATGATGATCTGATGTGATATTAATTACGAAAATTATGTTGTTCATTCTTAAATAATACTTAAACAAATACAAGTATAAATACATTTAGTTGAAAATACCTGAGCTGTTATCTTGACTGCTACTACTGTACCGGAATCAGCTGTGTGACAATGCTGATTACGTCCTGCACGGAAGTTGGAACCTTTCTGTATGACTGTTGCTGAACACTGTGTTGTCTAGTTGCGTACTGAACACCACCATGTCGTTGAATCACCTTTCTGTTTCTGAAAAAAACCCCCATATAATTAACATAGAGACCCAATGCAATGGGTAACTTTTTTAATAATGGACCAACAATTTTGAAATTAATTGTAAGAGTTCGTATATATCATATATTAATAAACATCTAGAAAAAAAATTGTTGATTTGAAAACTTAATTTATAAGTATTGTTTTGTGAAGATTTATAGAAGTCAAACAGACTATACAACAAATAGCTGTATAGTTGTTTCTTTTGGCAGGCTGCAAATTTTCGCGGTAATCTTCGTTAATATTTTAACCATGCCGACTCTAAATAAAACTTATTTATTTATTAATATTTCAGGTTCATGTAAACTTTTCC
>MJUT01047595.1:0-10016 GCA_002080005.1 Gigantidas platifrons | reverse complement strand
TACGAGTTGGTAAAAATTGGGTACGAGTTGGTAGGGTACGAGTTGGTAAAAATTGGGTACGAGTTGGTAGGGTACGAGTTGGTAAAGGTACGAGTTGACCTGTACCCTTATATAGTACAGCAACTGAAATTATCAACTTACTTCTCCACAAGAAACTGACGAAAACACTTAACTGCGGCTGCAGTACTCTTTTTGGTATTAATTGAGTCCTTGTTTAACAAAAGTTCTTCAATTTCATTGTCGTCTGCGAAATGCAATCTTTTGCCCGTCTTTTTTTTTAACAAAATTATTATTTCGGAACAGTTCTGGAGTTATCTTTACTAACATGAAACATCGTTATGTGACCAAAGCGAGATAACTCGCGTTAAATCTTGAGAATTTGGAAAAAAAATCGAGAGGGTGACACGATGCACTTTGGGAGGGTGACACGATGTTCCCGAGAGGGTGGCACGATGATTTGTCACATGTCATGTGGGATGCTCTAGACCAATCAAATGATCTCATTACTAGAGTTAAATTTACATAGTGGAATAATAGGTATTGTCTCATATATAACAAGAGCAAGATCAACTTAGTTTTCCTATTATCGAGAAAGGTACAATTTTGTGTATTAGATATAGTAATATATCGTATGTAATAACGTATTTTCAGTAAAAATAACTGACAGAGAATGAGATCAGTCCTATTGCCCAAACTGAAGATAACTCTGTGGATTACACAATCAGTTACTGGTACAATTTACAACAACAGATTGATAATGAAGTAACTAATTGTGTGTTACAAAGTCATTAATTAAAATCATACAAATACATCTCATTGATTTAGGCTTAATGTAAGAAAGAAAAGTTGGAAAATAGCAAAAGGGGAAATCATTAGCGGTATTTCGAAGAAGGACAGACAACATAATGGCCAAACGAAAAAAAATCAAAAGGACAAACACCGTTATACAAAACTAAAATCGAGCAGTATGAAGCCTGCTCCACATATGTAATCCATCGTGTTTCTGTTAAATTACACTAACATAATCTGATATGGAAACCGTGCTGGACACCAGTAGACGTAAATAAATACACATATCATAAAATTGAAAGGCAGTGTAAATATAGTCAGCGTTTGTTGAAAAATGTTAGGTGGGGAATTGTATCTTTTCTATAATATAAGATGTGCATGCTTATTATAGGGTTTGGGTTATGGTGTATAACGTCACTTTCACCAGTATTTCAGCTATATTATTATTATTATTATTATTATAAGGTAATATGACGAATATTTGTCAATAATAAGTACTCACTTTGATGTTTTCAAATCCTCAATACCACCTGAATGTGTCCAAGATCAAATCCTCAACACCATTGGAATGTATCTAAAATCAAATCCTCAACATGTACACAAGCGGAATGTATCCAAAATCAAATCCTCAACACCAGCGGAATATCACCACAATCAAATTCTCAACACCATGGGAATGCATCCAAGATCAAATACTCAACACCATCGGAATGTAACCAAAATCAAATCCTCAACAACATCGGAATGTATCTAAAATTAAATTCTCAACACCTTCGGAATGTATTCAAAATCAAATCCTCAACAACATCGGAATGTATCCAAAGTTAAATTCTGAACTTAATCGATTGGTATACTAATTATCCATTATTGCAAATATAGATATGTATATATCAATCGATTTACTCAAGGTTTCAATAAATATTTGATAGAAATTGATTTTGTCATTGGCTGTTAAAATGTACACCATTGTTAAATAATTTTTTATAATAAAAAAAAGTCTAGACTTGGAAAAGAACCTATGTATAATATGGAAACATAATATCATGGTTATTTTTTTCACATTATGAATGCATGTTGATATAATAAATAATTCAATACTTATAAGTATTTTTTGTTTCCCTGTTACCAAGATAAAACATTTAATAAGCTAATATTTTTTTCCAGCATTCAGTATAACGTGTAAAGTTACCTGGTATCGAGGAGAAGCACTTTAAAATTAAATATCTAGTGATTTGTTACACGTGCTTTCACAGTTTGATTACTTTAGATTATCAAAATATTTAACGACATCTGAGGTGGGCCGATTTTGGCCCTTATAGCTCCCAGTCCCTTAGAGTGACACGGACTCTACTAGAAACCGGGCGTGAACCCAAGTACTGCTGCAGGATAAACTGTTCCTGCTGCACTATTTGTGACTCCCGTCGTGTTACTTTAGTCATACACCGTGTAGTGCTACGTCATGGATGAGGAAATGACCAGGAAGAGTTTACAACAAGTGAAACATACCAGTGGTAATTTGTGATACATATATTTCAGATACTTAAATTCACTAATGATAAAATGCAAATAAATGTGATACTTCTAAAAGAGATAACATATTTTCTAGAGTGTTGACTATCAATCTTTTACACAGAGTTAACGGCCCCTCAGTTATCCAAGTATATATGTCTCTGATTAGTACTTTTTTGCTGTAGAATAACACAATTGAAGAACAATTATTGAGCAAGAAAGCCAAAGAACCTAAACAGGATAGCCAATAGACACAGATGCCCGATAAAGGATAATCTTAGTTTTAATAATAAATACATCATTTATGAACTGTACATGTCTAGATGAAAAATTGAAAATGATATGAAATGTCGAAATAGAATAAATAGAACCAGAATAGAAATCGGTACAGACAATACACAATTCGAAAAAACCTAAACTAATAACAAAAGAACAAGAGGTCCGAGACTTCTAACAAAAATATAATTGCAAACAGGTCATCGGTGTGGAAGCTTTTCTTGCTCTGGATGTGAATCATAATGTGCTGTATCTTCATAGGACAAAATATACAATATGTCGCAAAGAACTAACGCACAAATAGAAAATAATAGTGTTAGAAAATAGAGACCTACATAATAGAAACCTACAAACGTGACATTTCTATAAATACGGAAATTAAGTACTCACTTTGAAGTTTTTAAATCATCAACACCATCGGAATGTATCCAATATAAAATCCTCAACACCATCGGCATGTATCCAAAATCAAATTATGAAAACCATCGAAATGTATCCAAAATCAAATCCTCAACACCATCGGAATGTATCCAAAATCAAATCCACAACACCATCGGAATGTATCCACAATCAAATCTTCAACACCATCGGAATGTATCCACAATCAAATCCACAAGATCATCGGAATGTATCCAATATCAAATCCTTAACACCATCGGAATGTATCCACAATCAAATCCAAAACACCATCGGAATGCATCTAAACTCAAATCCTCAACACCATCGGAATGTATCTACAATCAAATCCACAACAATATACTGTACGTGAAGATGCATTACTTTTACTCATTTAAGCAATAAACCAATAAAATCATGTGTGATCTACTCAAAATGAAAAACAAATGAATAGTAGGAACCAATCACAGAGGTCACGTGATCACATTAAAGAGAAAGTAGCATCGTGACCACTAAAACCGAGCAGAACAACGGCATAACGATGTTCAATACAAGTAATGAAGGAACTGGCGGATTGGGGATATCCTATTCTTTAAGAAAAATGCGTGGCAAAGTGTTGAATTTCATTTAATTAAATGTGCGAATAGATTGAAAGGACAAATATGCAAGAAACCTTCCTTTTTCCGAGTTCTATGGGATTTTTCTTGCTACTTTCAATCCCTGCATTCTTTGCCATATGAAAATAGAGTATTTAATGACAAATTATGTTGACTGTTAAAAATTTCCAAGATCTGTCTTCTGGATGCCGTTGTTCTATTGAGTTTTTAAAAATTTAATAAACAAATGCTAAAAAACGATTATTTTAAAACACTTAAAGGACGTAGGGTTTTTGTAATATCGATTGCGGACGTGTAAATATTCCGGATAAGTTACGTCACAGTAAACGTCATGTAATGTAATCGTCGTTTTCATTTTCATTTACTAATCAGCGTAGTAAAATTTTTACTTAAATCCATGTTTTATAGATGTGCTTTAAAAGCTTCCTTCTTCACAAATTAATTTGTATTGTTTATCTGCTGAAATATCTAAACAACAACGTTACCGTAGCATTTTACATGTGTAGACCATCTCTACTGCTTTTTGGATAATAACAATAGAAACATGGCCGTCTTAACAGCATCACGGGCCCCCGGGCACAGCAGTGCATTGGAGCCACTCATAGGTATAACACTGTAAATGTATATACAATTAAACATATATATATATTGTAATGGCATTTCCAACAAAGTCAGTGTTTAAACATTAGAAAAAACATACAGTACACAACATAAATAGATAAGCATGGGACACCTATGTTCGTAGGGCCCTGGTCAACTGCCCCGGGTGCCCATGCGTTAAGACGGCACCGAATACACACATCTCCTACATCCCTTAAATGTTAATGTGAAAGATGTACAGACCACGCTGGACGGAATGTGATGAACATACCTTACATGACCCTTCGGGTCTGGTCATGGTGACGTAAGCGTTGATCCATGTGCGTTTTATATAAACATGTACTATATATGCACGCGCTACAAAATAGTCCCAAAACTTGATAACATCAAATAGTTAAAGCATTTGGTTTTGCAGTTTCTAAGAAAAATATTAAATATTAATATGAAAAGTTATGGATAACAGATGACGGACACTAAATGATAATACTTCGCTTGGCAGTCTTGGCCAGTTGAGCTTACAAACATGCTAATTTCAAATAGGTAAACATCATAAAAATATTCAAAAACCATAAGAAATAATGTTTGGTAAATAAGTAATGAAGTGAGTGATTGTTGTTTAACGCCAAACGAGCGATATGAAGAACTTGATATTTCCAAGAACTCTGGTAAACCTTACAACAATACTAATTTTGACAAAGAAGACATTATGGCAAATCACAAGTCATTCATGTCATCACTGAACATTCCGATAAATGAAGAACATTGTGAATTATCTACTTTATATTGGATACCAAAATTTCAGAAGAATCAATATTTAGACAGGTATATTCCCGGTTCTTCTACTTGTTCAGCAAAAGAACTATCTATAAGTATGACTGAAATTTTGCATGCAGTCAAAGGAGGACTACTATCGTACTGTGACAAAGTATATTCACGTGGTAACATCAATCAAAAGCACCATATCGGTGGCGTAATTGTTAGCGTGCTCCCCTCGAGTGCGGTCGATCGTGGGTTTGAGCCCCGGTCGGATCGCACCAAGGACTATAAAATTGGTATTTGTTGCTTCTCCGCTAAGCACGCAACATTACGGAGAAAGAGCACAGATTGGTTGGCTCGAAATCAGAATAATGTGTCCGAATGAAATGACATTTCTACCCGCGGACTGTTGTTTCAGTGAGCTAGCACTTTAAAAATCTAACTTAGCGTGTTGGTTTAGAACAAAGTGGACCTCATCATCATCTCATTGATAATTAACTTGTTCTCGTCATAATATAGCTAAAACAAATGCTGAATTGGCATCAGACAACAATCACTCACTCACTCAATAAATCAAAAGTGGATATTGACAGAAGAGGATGATTTTAATTCTCTAAAATTTCATCTAGCCAAATATTTGAATTTTTTACCTTTTACACTTTCATTTCCTCTTTAAAGTAAATTATTCCCAACGCATTTTACTTTACAAAATGGTGGCAACGTTACAAGTTTATAGTATTGGGTCACGAATTAACTTATTTTGTCAAGCACGAAACGAAAGGTAAAAAGTGCTACACATAAAATGAAGTCATCAAAATGTTGGAGTTTCAACAAATCATAGCTAGACATCCCTATGGGAAAAATCTATGCCCCTTTCTTCTCCAACTTTATCTACACTCCTATGAGTCTGAGTTGATGCAAAACTTGTCAAAGACAAAAAAATAGTAGAGAGGCTTCAGCTTTTAATCTCACTCCCAGGAATATTGATGATGTTCTGCCAATAAATAATACGAACTTTGCTAACTGGATTCCATTAATAGAGATTTCTCGATAACTAACGAACGAACGTATCTTCCCGTAACATAACGAAACAATGTTAATTTACGTAAATATCTTTTAAGGGAGACCTTATTGCAACATTTGTCTTCAATTGTTCATTGAGTGTAAGTGATTGGAGTAGTGATAAAACCTTGGTATGAGGACAGGGTGGTTCCCTGGTTCCGGGTGGTTCCCTGGTGCCGGGTGGTTCCCGGTGCCAGGTGGTTCCCCTCAGCCTGATGCAGTAGGTGGTGCACTGTCCCCATATCACCCTGACACCAACCTGTATGTCCTCATATATTGCTGAGTGTAAATGTGTATGTATCTGATGTAGTAACTTCAGGGTGGTGCACTGTCCTCATATCACCCTGGCACCAACCCATATATTCTTAAGGAGTAGTAAATGTGTATGTAACTTCGGGGTGGTGTATTGTCCTCGTATCACCCGGATACCAACCCGTACATTCTGACATGGTGTAAACAGTCATTGTCATAGCAAATAGCTGAGAAATTTCTCCGGGCTGACATGTATTCCACACACCAGGGAGAAGGCAGTAGAAATTTAGTTGTCTTAGAGGACAGAGGTATTCCCGGGAGGACATAAAATCGATTGTGAGCTAGGGGTAGGAGATTGGATTACTTATTTTATCACCATCAGCGGTTTTATAATTTTCATACCTAGACTTTTTTTAGTGAAGTGATGGACGTGGACGGAGAACCCTACTTTGCAATTTTCAACATGAAGCGCTACCGCGCATCATTGAAAATGTACTTCGGTCAACGCTTTCATGCGCCAATGAAACTTCAAAAGAATAATTCAATTCTTAAATGAATTTTAATATTTACAGTATTAAAATAAATTATTGTATATAAAATATAAGAAAATCAATGAATATCAAATTTGTTGTTTTATTGTGTATCCATAATAATGTAATATTTGTGTGGAAGTTTATATGCAAGTGTGTGTACAACACAAGCAACTGCAACCATTAATTAAATGGAGTAAATTGTACTGAAATTTAAATTTCTTTGAATATGTGTAATCAAATGCAATATCAACTGCATAAACTCATGCATGTATAAACAACAAAATTTAAATTAGATTTGGCTGCTTTTTTGTCATAGCAATTTAATAGTAAATGTATAAACACAATGCATATGTCAACAATCACAACGTGTTGACGAAATAGAACTGAAAGGGAAATCCAGACAGTTATCACCTAACGGCTGCTGGGTACTCCATAGCAGACATTTTAAATTACGTTAAATTCCGCCAAAATTAGTATGATAATGCGATTATCATGCTAATCCGCCAATGCAAATTTAAAGTAACGACAAAAAACAGTCCAAAACAAAATTTTTACATTAATAACAATTATAATCAAAATTTAAACACTTGGATATCTCCTTTTGTTGGGAGTTAAAAGGAACTGTTCAATCGCTCCCTGCAGTGCGTTAATAAAAATGTCCTGTCCTAAAAAAGACAGATGAACACCATCATGTGCATACAGAGCATCATGACAATCGTCCAAATCATCATGATGGATGTAATAATGTTGTAGTAAATAGGATCTTATTCCTCTATTTAATCGCTTACGAATATTGTCCATTGCCCTATCAGTATTAGAATAACGCCATTCCTTTCTGGGTAAAATATTTGAGAAAGCCATATTGCTACCAGGACACATTTCGTTAATCGTGTACAATGCAAATTTTAAATGAAACAATAAGGAACCAGTAGAGACACAACCTATGTTATTACCACCACAGTGAATAATAATGGTTTTTGGAAGTCCAAAACAGTGAATCATACTTTCAACTACAGGTACAATAGATGACCATCGCATGCCAGGCATTCCTGCCCACAGCCCATTTAATCCATGTCTTTCAAATCCCATATTTCTTGCAGTAGGCATATTTTTAGTGTTTTCCTCATCATGGCTGATTATTGATGACCCAATAATCCATATATTTTGAGAGCCTGAAAATGTTGTTGATACTTAAAAACCTAGCCTTATGTATTTTTGAAAGGTGTTCGATTTCCACCTACCAATTTGTTTTTATTTGATCATCAGTTTTACCCAACATGACAGCAGTAATTGCTGTTCCAAGTCTGAAAGAATGTGTATTATATTGATCCGGATTATATCCAGAAAAACGTAATGCCGATCTGAGAATGGACCAGATTTGAAAGCGAGTTACACATCTGTGGTTTAAATAAATAAATAATGGTCCCTTAATTTTAGGGCGCCTCCTCAAAAATAATTCAATGTTCTGAAATGGGAAAATGATTTTTTCAATATTCTTTGAAATTTGCAACGTTTCTTTTTTGCCATACTGTTCAGTTTTTGATGAATTAATTGCTACATTAATTATGTTTTGCATATAATCTATACAAATTGCGTCAACTTCTAAAGTATGATCTGATATTCCAGATTGAACTACTTCTCCTATTCCCAAAAAACCAATGAATGCTAATGGAAAAAATACTAGCAAACAAAATTGCTTCAAAGTATGAACTACAAATATTTGGTAATGTCTCTCGAGGTCAGGTCAGGTCACCTAGAGTGACAAGTCGAGAGGTCCTCATATCCTGGTATTGACTTCTTAGGGAGTAATCAATTGTTTTATTATACCGAAATATAACCGTTTAATATTTATAATTCTTAAATTCAATATTGTAGATAAAAATGTATTATTCTAACATATCCCTGGTCTAAAAATCGCACAAATTAAAATTCCGCGAAATGTTGTTGACGACTTTGGAACATTAACAACATGACGTCATATGAAGACTTCCAGTTTAAAACGTAAAGAGCAGGCGTCATTTGACTTCGTGTACGCTTCAATTTTAATAAGATTTAACTAAAATAAGTTTACAAGGTTTAATTATTTTTGTATATTGTTGTAAATATGATATGTAGAATTTCACGTTTTCAAGATGGTGGATCATCGTAGTTACGGCTTGCAGATTGAAAAGTTCATCGAGTTATGGACGAATAAAAAAAAAACAGGTGGCAGTGTCCTTTTCTAATCAAAAGCCACGGGAACAATATACTTTAATTCTGTAAGAATTATTGTTGAATATGTTCAATAATTGTATACTATTCCATATTTCAATCGAAACGGGATAAATCGGTCGCCATTTTAATTTTTTCAAACGGTCATTATCTACAGGTCAGTGTAAGATCACGTGATAAATAATGACTTCTTTGGAAGATTTAGTGGTCATACCGTGGAAAATAAAATAAAATCACATGACAAAGTGTAACCAATAGAAAGCGAGTATATCCTTATTAATATTCATGAGGTATAATAAATATTATTAAAAGCCAAATTTAAACCAATCTGCAAAAATATATTTTAATTAAAGATCAAATTCAAATACATCAAAAGACACTTAATTATGTTATATTGATAGATATGTTTATTTTTAAAATATCTGCTTTGCATATCTTGGTTTGAAACCACTTAATGGTGAAAACAGGCTAACATGGAACTTGTGATTTCTTCTATTCTGAAATAAAAACAACAACCTTTTTAAAAATAAAACATTAAAACATACAGTAAAGATCAACATTATAACTAATCACAATTATTCGAACCTCTCAAAGGCCAAACACAGGAACGAGACCGACCGATGGCGATATTTTGGACAGGCACAAAAAAGTGGCGACATTAAACCAGGTAATGGGATCCAAACCTTCAACTCTAGGTATGTAGATTCCCGGCAGAAAAAGGCGATAAATTGAATTCAGGAGTGTAGTTTACGAATTTCCAACTAATTTAGGGGTAATAGGTACCGAATGCATTGTCATGATTGTAATGAAAAGAAAGTTTAAACAGTGATGGTCAGTAATTCCACCAATATAAACAAACTGCACAATCACCTCTCACCTAAAGAAAGCTTAAACAGTGATGGTCAGCAATTCCACCAATATAAACAAACTGAACAATCACCTCTCACCTAAAGAAAGCTTAAACAGTGATGGTCAACAATTCCACCAATATAAACAAACTGAACAATCACCTCTC
>MJUT01047585.1:1130-33805 GCA_002080005.1 Gigantidas platifrons | reverse complement strand
ACTAAAATTGTGCCATGCGACCTCTTAGCTCATTTTTTTATTTTTTTATTTTTTATTTTATTAAACAAGTGATATACACTAAAGGACCCCATTGGAAATAAGCGGAAACGCTTTAATGGGTTATCCGTGGAAGGATATCAACTTAAAGTGCATTTTAACCTTGATACATTGTTTTATATAATTTTATATTTGTATATTTTTAAACTACACTATATTTAGTTGGTATCTGTCCTAAATGAATTTTACCTTTTACCTTTTACCTTTACAATATAGTAAATAAACAGATAAATCTATATAAGAGATACTATTGTTTTTACAAGATAACCTGCTTTATATTTGCGGTACATACAAACTAATCGTGTAGTGATGTGTAGATCACATATAAAATAAAAATAATAACAACGTCATCAATATGTACCGACCTTCCACATGGCTGGTAAAAGTACATGTGGTCAGTAAATGAATGAAAATTTTGAAGGTACCAAAGGGGTAGTCAGAATCCGTAAATCGAGGAAGAACAGACAACACAGTGGCCAAGAAAAATACAACAGGACTAAAAACGATCAGAAAACATTACATGGAAAACTGAAAATCGAGAAACACAAACCCCGGTAAAAACCATGGGTGAACTCATGTGCTTCGGAAGGGTAAACAGTTTCTGCTCCACTAGTGGCACCCGTAAGCTGCTTATACTTTGATGTAAGATGAATAAGGTAATGTACAAGTTTAGTAAAAGAATAAAAAAATGAGATGAAATAATCAAGAAATGTTATTGAAAATAAATATATAAATAAAATTTTGAACAGGGATGGGGCTGTGTAATTCCATGCTGCAAGCGCTATGAGATTTCCAGGTGATACGGCGTTTTTATTATCGTTCTATCAATAGAAACGCGACTATCAAGATTTAACTACGTATTGTGCTGTCCAAGACGTGCTATGTTGTGTTTTTGCTTTGTTTTTCTTCGACTTGTGTACCCTGTCTTGCCTGTTTCTCTGGACTGTTCATTTTTTATTGTCCCTTTGGTATTCTCTACCCTTGCAGACCGCTATGTTCACCCCTGTTTTTGATGGGGCCGTATTTCTTTTATGTATAGGTTTGTTCGTGTTGATAATTTTATCTTTTTTCTCTTTTATATTATTTATGTCCTGCCACATTGTTTGTCTTCCTCTCTTGTTTTATGATTTCTCGCCTTTGCATCTACTCTCCATCGTTTACATATAAATATGGCCGTAATGATCGTCGGTCACCTATAACATTGTCAGTTCGAATCCCGCTCACGGTGAGGTGTACTTGATACAACATTATGTGATAACGTTTGTCAGTTAATGGTGGTAGATCATTGGATTTCCCCGTGTACTCTGGTTTCCTCAATACCACTGATCATCACGCTATAACTGAAATATTGTGAAAGTGACGTTAAACACTATGACAATAATACCCCTACATCTTTTGCATAAAAACCATTTAGTCACACTGAATAATACCTTTATCTAAAAGGATATTATGTTTGTCTTTTTGTAGTGTATCGCCGACAAACCAAATAAAGGATGTAAGAGTGTAATAGGATGAGTGTCTTTAGGGGAGCAGTAAATACACACGTTTCCGGGGCACCTAAGTTCACCCCAGGTTTGCTGTGGTGTTCTTGTTCCTCAATCGTTCGTTTTCTGTGTAGTGTTTTGCTGATCATTGCTAGTCATTTTGTCCTCTTTCTTGTGGCCATTTTATCGCTTCTCCATTGACTTATTATGATCACTGTGTTACTGCAGTCAACCAAAAGTCACTATAATAGTCAGATGAACACGAAAGGAAATGAAAACAAAAAGAAACACATGAAGTCATTGTTCAGTAAAAAGGGGATGTGTTCCTATATAAGCTGTATGCATCTAACCATAAAGAGCAACAGCTCAACCTAAGAAGTTCCTGTCAATACCAGGTACATATCCTTGCGCTGATAAGTACGTATTGTAACCTATATATAGGTCGAATTTAGAATGTTATAACAGTCAAATGTTGGATTAGAAAATGTTTGGAAAGCTAAATAATGATGGGAGCAAGTTTCGTTATTACTCATAGACCCATGTAACGTTCAGAAACAAATTTAAATGAATGATTCTTAGAGAGTATTAAACTCGATATTGACTCGTATCGTTCATATCGATTAAGTTGACAACCTGTAAATCCTCCATACATCAGGCGGAGTTAAATATAATATGGAGGATAAAAGAATAATGAGTTACACAAGATATGTACATTTTCTTCTTAAATAATTCAATCTCCAATTTGTGACAGAATAATAACTTTAGTATACATATCCACATACACTAGTATAAAGATCAAAGATTAAAGCTGTCAGTGGTGGAGTGACATGTAAATTGAATGTTATTATATTAACAGATTTACGGTCAGGCTATTTTTGTCGTCGTAAATAATTGCACAAAGATACACACCTGAGATATGGGGCCGCTGAACAGATGAAATACAGAAATCCACATTTGGCGTCGATAATCCATGAACAAGTTAAATACAGAAAAGTACATCTGGTGTCGGGAAACACTGAAGTAACTAAATAAAGAAATCAAATATGGTGTCTAGGGCCACTGAACAGGTTAAATACAGAAATGTATATCAGGTGTATTAAGTTGATATTGATTTGTTTATGTTTATTATAATGAATTAAATGGCTTAAATGAAGTAGACTTACTAGTCAAGATGAAGGGGAAATGTAAATAAGTCAAAGTTATTTCTTTAAAATAAAAATCACTCTATTTAATGGTGTATAATGTTCTATTTTTCTTCTACTGTCCTGTTGTAACATCAAACAGGAATGCAGTACTGCTATGATTTGCAACTAATAACCTATTGGTCGATTTGTCATAATCAAGTACACGCGGGTCTATAAGACCATCCTCGGAAGACAATAGTTGTCTATGGCGTTGTCCATCAGGGGAGATAACCACGACATTATTAGAAATACAACCAACGACATACATGTTCCCATCATTGTCTACAGTGATATCACGTGGATCTTGTAAAACACTTCCATCTTTGAATTCCCATTGTGTTGTACCATGTAAATCACAACATGTCACGGTATTTGCGTAAGAGTCTGTGTAGTAAAGTTTGTCTCCAGATGTAGCTACGTAAAAAACATTTGACATATTACTCTTGATGATATCACCAACAGATTTATCACTAAGGTTTAACATCTTTAGTCCTTTACCATTTGTACAGTAATATAGTGTTCTACCTCTAACCGCCATGCCGTATATGTACGTATCCATGGAGATAGTTGTCACGACTTCCTGACTTTCTGTATCTATTATAGTTATGCACCTATTCTCTCCATTTGCAGTTGATACAGCAACGCTATTGGTATCATTTATATAAACTGTATCATAAGTATCGGATCCTGTTTTATCTCTCCCTATCTGGATTAATTCAACTCCGTCTTTGTTAATAAAGCTTACAGTGTTACTACTGTTACAGGAAAATACCATTCGACCATCTGGCAGTAAGGAACTCCCTCTGATGGAACTCCCCTTGCTGTTTATCTTTTGCTTAAGATTCAGCTCTATACAGTCAACTGTCATGGGTGGTGATAGTTCAGCTACCATCATCTGGGATTGTTTATCTTTTTTCCGGACAAAGTTCATCTCACAAGGCTTTGATTCAACAACTACTTCGGCAAACTGTTGAATGCTGGTGGTTATATTCTTCAGACCGGTGTCTATCTTGCATGTTAGTTTGCTTTGATTTAGACTATCGCTGTTGACTAATGACTGCAAACACCTGTCTTGTGTTTCTAGGTCTTTTTCTATTTGCTTTACTGCTAAAAATGTTTGCAGGTCTGACGCGTACTTTTTTATGTTGACTATATTTGTCTCGTATTCGCTCAGTTTTTTCTGTTTCTCGTCTAATGATACATGTAGCTCATGTATTTCATCTGCTATTTGTTTTCCTGCTTCAGTCAATTCCTTCAGGATATTTTCTTCTAACTTGTCAAGATGATTGTTGATTTTTGTCCTCAATTCCTGTATTTCAATCTCAATTATTCGCTTCTGTTCTTTAACAGCACTGGAGTTGGTCTCTCTATTTTGTCTAATTTTACCAATATGTTCAATCATATCTTTAATCAAATGCTCGACCTCATTGAACATAGTTGATGTTTTCACGGTCTTTGTTATTTGTTCAAGAACAACTACCTCCTTACAGTCTATATGGTTTTCCAGGAGACAAATACCGCAACAAGGACACTCATGTTCTTTACAATATAAACTGAAATGTTCGTGGTGTTCATTGCAATGTTCTTTAAATTCCAACACGTACGACGGCAACTTCTGGTATTCCGCTATGGATATCGTGGTATGTCCTCGTGACAGCTTCCATGAACTGTGGTATTCAGTGCATTCTGTACAAAGACCTTCTTCACATTCTCGACACCAAACTTCTGATGGCTTATAAATATGGCGGTTGTCACACATTCCACAGAAAGATTGAGAACTTGACATAATGTTGATATCCTGTAATATATTACTGATATTAAAATACAAATTAACATGTATTGTCTTTAGTCACTTTTAATTATATGCACAACTTTAATTAATTAATTAATTAAAATCAGATCAACTTTGAAATAACATTCTCTTCACTTCAATCAGGAATTGTTCAAGGAAATTCAATTAAATAAATAAGAATTAAAATTTAAAAAAAATACTACCGTGAAATATCTATTTTATTTTGGCAATGCCCATCACTTTTGTAGAGAGAGCAGAAGAATTAGGTGAACTATGGTAAAAGTTACAAATTTTGAAATTGGAACTTGTCGGTCAATTCTGTCTCTGAAAACTAAAACGATAGTTGAAATTAGTCTATAATCTACCGAAAGCTCTATAATGAATCAACTGAAGAAAAAATCCGATCAAAATCGGATGAAATTGATGTATGCCAAATTTAAGGGGCCTTCGTTACTGTGATAGTATGGTAGTTGGACTTACAAATACATATGCAATCAATACCTGTCATCACTAATGTGAGTTCGAATCTCGATTAGAGTTTGATATACAACATTATGTGATAAAAATTGTCAGTGACTTGCGACAGGTCGGTGGCTTTCTCCGGGGCATCCGGTTTCCTCTACAAATAGAACTGAGTACCACAATATAGCTGACATGTTCTTGAAAGTGGCGTTAAATACCATCAAGGAAACAAACAAGCGATATTTAAAATTTGGACACCCTTCTAGGTCACTTTATAAAATAAAATATCTAAATATTTGTAATGGTCCACCAATATGCCATAAAGATGAACATTTTGTTCAAATTGGATGGAAAATATAAAGGCTGAAATTTTGAAATATTCCCTTTCCGGGAGACTCACGGTTTCGAGGGTCAAACTCCCGCCTCCCGATATATAGTCCAAAACTCACGGTAGACAATTTCTACGATTAAAATGTTTTGTTTCATAACCGGAAGTAAACAACGGCTGTTTTTCGCTGTTCTTTTTCGCTGTTTTGTTCTCCAACCTTCGATATTAACTTCCTTAACGAGATTTGAAATGAACACTTCTCATTGATTACACTAACGACGGACAAAATGGCTTCACCTCCGCGGAAAGGGAAACGATACAACAGCAGATTTCAAAACGAGTGGTTCAAGGAATTTGACTTTTTGACAAACAGTGATAGAGCGGATGTCTGGCCCCTTTTATGTCAAAACGCTAATGTTTACATAGTAATGCTTTACATTTTTCTGAAAGCGATTTCCTATGAAATTATTATCATTACTATAATTATTATTTATAATATTTATATAGCTAATTATCTAATCAAAATTATTCTAAGCGCTTGGCATGATAACAATAAACGGTACAATCCAATCGAAAATAGATTATAGCAACAAAATAAATAACTAATAGAGACAATAATTTGACACACATGAAAAAGGGGAAAAATATAGATATAAATATTGTAATACAAGTTTTTAAAAAACAAGCGAAGCTGTCCGTGTAACAAGTTTACATTTAATCATAATAAGCAAGTATTAAAAGATGAGTTTGAACATTAATTAAAACAATAATTTCCTGTGTCCAAAAGACAATATTCCCTGCATTCACAAAGTATAATTATATTGAACATACATGATAATAAGTCCCATAACTCTTACAAAAATGAATTCATAGCAATTGTATTCACAATGCGAAGTGAGACGGACGAACGAACAAATAAAGAAATGGACAGACGAATGAACAAATAATATACCGTACGGATAGACGAACATAACGAAGCTATGCGGGGAATAAAACTATCATCAAAAACAGACAAACAATAAGTCATACAGTCGAACCTGTATATTAAAGACTGAAAATGTACCCTTCATGACCAGTTGCCTTTTATATACCGGTTATTATATGTTCTACTAACTAATGGGAAAATAGGAAAAATGAGACTGCCACACCCTGGTACACCATTTTGGGCCTCTTTTTTCTGACGTGTATTTCCGGTCGGAAAATCGTCAATTTTGTTGAGAACCAATGTCCATTCAATAACTATAATTGTCTGTTCTTCTTCGATATACGGATTGCCCCTTTGGTATCTTCAAACTCTTCATAGTAATCCTTCCCCGCACTTTCTGGTCCTCTCCTAGTTATTGTCCTCTACATTCTGCACAACTTCTACAGCTTGAACCCTTTCTTGTTCTCTCTTAAGCATCTGTTATTTAAATTGTTTAACTACTATTGCCATTTTTTAATCATGCCATCTAATGGGAAATAAATATTATTGTCATTGCGCATGTCATCAAAACAAAGTATGGCTTATGTCTTATAATGATTCACGTCACTTTCAACAATATTTCAGCTATATAGTTGTGGTTAGTTTTATTGGTGGAGGAAATCGGAATACTCGGAGAAAACCACCGACCTGTCGCAAATCACCAACTAATTTTATCACATAATGTTATATCGAGTGCACCTCACCAACTATTAGTAGTGATATTGCAGAGTTAGACGTATATCCAACTACCTTACGATCACGGCCCTTCAAAATAAAACAAAGTAGGAAAAAATCTCATTGTTACTATTAAGACATGACATCTACACCTTTTGTCATCCTGCACCACATTTTCACAATTCTAATAATTGATACTTGTTAAATTGTTTATTTTTTCGTGTGTTTATGGTCTCTTTCAGCATTGTGATTACTAATTGTAATAGGGGAGAAAGGCTTTGACATATAACTGCCAAGCGACGCACCAATCACTGAGTGCCATCTGGAGAAGTAGATTGGGTCTCTAGAACCGTTCCATGAATCCGTCAGCCACCGTTCAAAGTTGCTTATCTGCGCGTCCCACATACTTCATCATGCAAGTGCACTATTGTCCCTTTCTCATTCTTTAAATGCCTTGTGGGTTGCAATTGAGACAAGAGATTGAAACATTCAGGTTGTGTAAATACAAAGGTATTGAACAGCGAGGTTGCATTAACATCATTGTAGCCTATAGTCCCCAGGCAAAACAATGCACTGGGACCCCTACCTACACAACCACTCACAGGAATAAAAATGTAAATGGTTAATAAAATTAAACATGTATTTATTGTATTGGTACCTCAACATCTCGTCTCTTCCCCGTTTCTAAGCCTTGCCACATAAATTCTATATGTACAGTCAATACACCTATATTGTATGTGTATTGGTACTTCAAAATAAATGCATTAACAGTAAATAACATGCCGTAAACAACATACATAGATTAGCATGAGACTCCTTGGCACGTGGGACCACCGGGCAACTGCCCAACGTGCCAATGCGATAAGACGATGATGTTGGATAGCTGTACTAAGTTTCGAGGTCTTAATTATTGACCAAGGTAAGACCATTATAGCCTTGACATACTTGTTTTATTTCTTATTTTTAAATATGCATATCTTTAATCTACATTTACATGTAGTTGGTATCGATTACTAAATGAATTTTAACATTTAAGATAAATTAATACAGTTTAAATAGATTTCTTGATAAGTTAACCATTCATATGTGAAAATTTGACAATTATGACATAATTACAGCATAAATTACCTGCAAATACTTGATAACGATGTCTTTTAACAAAATATCACCAAATCAGGAAACTTGTAAAGAGGAAGTTAAATAGTCACGTGATTTACCTGGTGTTACGACTGACACGATACCTGTACTGAATAGATATTAAATATCTACATAAAAGAAAACGTAAATGTTTTAAATTCTTCTATATAAATGACATTTCAGTCAGAAACTCTGTTGACTTTATTAATTTAAAATTAATGGAGTCCTCCACTTTATAAACAGATGTATACGCTTATTATCCCCTCGCTAACGAAGTCGCGAAGGGATATGGTAACGCTACCGTCCGTCCTTCCGTAACATCCTTATGAACACTCTAGAATCAGCATCCTTCAATGGATGTTGACCAAACTTGGTACATACTTAATCCTTATAAGAATCTGGAACTCTATTGATATTCAAGGTCATAGGTAAAAGGTCAATGTCACCGGGTCAACGTTTTAGGCGAAGGGTTACGCCACGCTTTGCGTTTCCCTTGTTACTATGAGTATTATAATGTGTTAATGGAAACACCATTTAACTTTTAGGGGTGGGGGTGAGAAGAAGAAGAAGAACAAGTAAAAAATGATGGTGTCAAACTGTATAGCAAAAAATATGTAATGATCTGAAACATGCTAAAATTAAATAATCTGGCTCTGCAGCTTTCAATCAGAAGTACTCGTTCAATGTTGACTGCGTGATCTCTATGTTTATCTCCTTGTAAGCTACACTTCCTAATAGCTTAGTTTAAATATACTGACAGCCACGATATAACTAAAATATTGTTGAAAGTGGCGGTAGGCACAATCAAAATATTTCATTTAAAAACAAAACATTTCTTTGCAGTCGGGCAAACATTATCCCTAGTGTTTTTTTGTTTTTGTTTTTTGTTTTTTTTGTTTTGTTTTTATCTATTTGCTATTATTCCGTTCCGACTGTTTTAGTGATATTGATGCAAATGTCATATGGCGTTCTGATCCATCTTTTAGTTCCTGTGATAGTACGGCACCTAACCCGAATGGTGAGGCATCGCACGCCAAACGAATAGGTAAATTAAGACCATAATGACATAACACTTGTTCTTATGTTACTAGCTGTTTTACTTTGTTGAACGCTTCTCAACATTCATCATTCCAATTCCATTTGCACTGTTTTTCAACTGATTTGTGTAATGGATGCACGACTGTTGGAATATTTGGTGAAAACTTGTGGTAATAATTTACCAAGCCAAGAAATCACGTACCTCTGTTACTGTTTTGGACTCTGGTATATTTAAAACTGCTTCAATCTTTTTCTGGGTTTTGTGTAATCCGTGTTTATCAATAATATGTCCCCAGTGCTCAATCTTGTCCTCGGAAAAAATAGCATTTCGACTTATTAACGCGGAGGTTGAATTCTTCCAATATTTGTAAATAACAATATTAATGGAGACAGTGATGGGTACCGGATATACGAAGTCATATTAATTAAAGATAAAGTTCTAGCATTTAAAATAGATTACTCAACAACTGAATTATTTAAATGAGAAAATTTGACAATTATAATATGCGATTGGCATAAAAAATAATAACATAAACTACATGACTTATTTAAATTAGAAAATATGACAATAATAATATATGTTTGAGATAAAATACCTGAAAATTCCAGAAAATATTTGGACAGGTGAAATTTGCCAACCCTAGAGAACCTCTTGAATATTATAAAATTCTAGTTTTGTAAGATACAATGTTTATATAGAGAGTGTTATGTACTGAAGCTACAGGGGCATATTGATAAAGATATAAATACTGCAGCTAACATAGAATACTCAACAACTGACTTATTTAAATACGAAACATATGATAACAATAATATATGTTTGGCATAATAACAACATACATTACTTGAAACTTCCTGCAAATACTTGAAAACGATGCCTTTTGACTAAATATAGCAAAATCAGGAAATTTGTAGAAGAAGAAGGCAATGGTCACGTGATTTACATTTTGTGTTAAACTCTCAGTTCATAAAATGAAACAAAAGCTATCCTTTGTATTGTATATAAATAAAATGCTTTAATGACATATTCTTTGGGTGAAACACAAAATGTAAAAACAATTCACCACATCATTGAAAAATGCACATACAAAAATCCCACTCAAAATTCCAATCCACTAAAAACAAAAACAACAACAACATTTTTCCATGGGATTGGGTCGGAGATAATTGATCCCTTCCTATAACTATATATGTTCGCGTGTAAATTTAGCAACACAGGGGAACCTCTTGTAAAAATTAACACTGTTTACTGTATTTAGAGTGCACCGTGTTCTGAGGCTACGGGGTCATATTTATATCAAAGATACAATTACTGCAGTTAAAATATATTTCTGAACAACTGGCTTATTTAAATTAGAAAATATGACAAATGCAATATATGTATGACATAATAACAACATACATTACCTGAAAATTCCTGCAAATACTTGAAAAAAATGTCTTCTAACGAACTATCACCAAATCATGAAATTTGTAGAAAAGGACGGTAATGGTCACGTGATTCACAGTTTATTCAGATAATAATTAACATTGATGCGGGACTTTGTAAACATTTGTTATCATTAGACTCAGTCCTAAACAGCATATAGCAGATATAGATAAACCAGAGGCTCACAGGCTCACAACTAATTTATACATGCAAAGAAAATAAGGATATATAGATGTGGTATCAAAGTCACATGATTTGTAGGGGTCAGAAGTGCAGACACTACAATGACCATGGAAAAAAAGGACAACACTGAAAAATAGGTTCGAGTATCACAAACCCCAAAAATGTCTTAGAACAAAACGTCTGTTGAAGAAATTAAAGACATGTACATTTTTCGTATAGATGAATAGTAGATGAGGACAATCAAAACAGTTTAGAAACTGACAGTCAATTTTCCTAGAAGGCTGTAAGATGTTTTTGCATGTTTTGTTTTGGTTTTGTTTTGTTGTTTTTTTTTCCACTTAGTTTTTTTTCTGCTTTAGTGATGATTTGTTTTGTTGCTGTTTTTTGTTGTTTTTTTTGTTTTTAGTTTTTGTTTTTTTTATTTTGTTCTTCTGTCGTGTTCAAACTACTTTACACGTCATCAAATATTGATGGAATTTATACAATGAAAATGTTCATAATGTGGCAACTGTTTGATGTTCCATTTATACAAGTAAAGACAAACAAGTTTGATACATTAGGTGAGAAACCAGAACAAGTACATGGAAGAAGCACAGACAATGTCATTGTCAAAGACAAAAGGACAAACAAAATGATCTACTAAAGTACTAATTTAGGATAGAAGATAGAAGGCTAGCTTGATCAATGCAGTTTAGAAATTTCGTCATCCAAGGACTATGTCAGTAGTACAATCAATCATGTACAGTTGCTCTTTATATACAGGTCAAAATTATATGCACTATTTATTAATGGGCAAATTAGATGGCCTTTTATAAGAAGAGTTTGAAGATACCAAAGAGGTAATCAGAATCCGTATATCGACAAACAGACAACACAATGGTTACACGATCAAGTACAAAAGGACAAACAACTAGCTACAAAACATACACATGAAACTAGGGACGGACTAACACGAACGGCAATAAAAACTAGGAGTGAAATCAGGTGTTCCGGAAGGGTAAGCAGTTACTGCTCCAATAATAACACTCGTCGTGTTAATCTAGTTACAAACCCGGTGATAAGTCGTGAATGAGGAAAGGACAGGGAAGTGCTTACGACAAGTTGAACATATCTGTGCTCATTTATGACATAGACATTCTATAACGGTCAACCAAGTCATGGTGGCTACCGTAAGACACATTTTTGACGTGATGACTTTAACCTTACCAAGTGTAACCCTTGGTTAAGTAGCTTCTTTGCTACCAGTGATTTGCTATATAGAGAATCCTCTTAAGATAGGTTTGTTTGTATATTAAATGATTTTAAGTTATATTTTTTTCTGCATATTAACAAAAAGACGGACAATTTATACCGTATTGCAGAACAAATAGGCTAAAGAACAATATCTGCAGTTTAGGTATTAGCCACTTCTATCATAAATACGTGTATACTTTGCATATTGTTTCCTAATTTCTATCTTGTTCAATACCTCAACTTATTATTGAATGTCTGTACAAAGTCTGGAAAAGGAGTGGCCATGTATTTATGTGCTAGGTGTATCGATGTTACAATTGTATACGATTTATATATTATATTTTGTAACATTGATTGGTGGCAAAGTTTTACAAATTTAAAATTAAAATAAAGATTTAGTAAATAAACAGATAAATACATATCAGAGATAAAATTGCTTTAACAAGATAACCTGCTTTATATTTGAGGTACATGCAAACTAAACCGTAAAGTGATAAATATATCATACATAACAGAAAACATACTCACGCCATCAATATGTATCGACCCCCCACATAGATAATAAAAGTGTAGATGGTATATACATGAAAGGAGAGATTGAAGGTACCAAAGGGGTAATCAGAATCCGTAAATCTATGAAAAGAAGCACAACTGACAAAAATTAATAAGCTACCCTTCCAGAGCAATAAGTTCACCCCCTGCTTTATGGGGTCAATGTTTCTCATTATTACCTGTGTCTGTTTGTTCGTGTTGATTTATTTGTAGTTTCCGTCTTTTCTTTTGCCACATTTTTTGTCTTTTTGTATTGTTCTACGATTTTTTATTATCGCCTTTGTATCTACTGTCTATCGTTCTACATATAAAAGGGGCCGTCATGTTCGTTATCGTATGGTAATTAGATTAAGAGCTACATATACAAGCAGTGCCATTCACCTCTTACGTTGCCACTACGAATCCTGCTCAAGACGATGTGTACTCGATACAACCTTGTGTGATAAAGTTTGTCATTGACTTTCGGTCGATTTCACGGGATACTCTGGCTACCTCTCCCAATAAAACAGACCCCAACATTATAACTGACATATTTTATAAAGTGGCGTTAACGCCATAGCCATAACGCATCCTAAATATGTTGCATAAAATCAGGTGTTCCCTTATGTGTCTACATTTAGTCACACATAGTAGCAACTTTATCTAAACGGATATCTTGTTCGTTTTCGTGTAGTGCATCGCCGACAAACTATATAAAGGTAGAATGTGCGTAATACAACGTTTGCCTTTAGGGGAGCAACAAACTACTTACCTGTCTGGATCACCTGACTTCATCCACTGTTTTCCGTAGGGTTCGTGTTGCTCAATCGTTAGGTTTCTGTGTAGTTTTTTTGCAGGTCATTGCATTGTCTGTCCTTCGATTTAAGGTGTATGGTAACAGTTTGGTAATCATCATTGTGTTACTGGCGATGATATGCAGTAAATCCAAATAAAATATAATAATGAGACAAGTACAAATGTAAGGAAGTGAAAACACAAGAAGCAGGATAATGTTTAGATTGCTGTAAAAATAGATGGCTAGATAATTGATTCACGATGAACGATAATACAGCATATAAAGCAAGCTTCCTTCAAGACCTCTCGTGAATACTGACAGAAGGCAGGACAATCAATTCCAGCTTCCGCTATAGAGATGCCACTGAACAACTCTCGATTCGGTGATTGTTTGCATCTCATCTTTCCAAATGAGCTTGAAGTAAAGGATACTAATGAAACTCAAGGTCTTCCCCTTACGTTGACCTTCACAATGAAATTGACAACGGATGAAGATAAAAAAAAAAAAAAAAACGACAAACGTGATGACTTCACTTTTTCTATTGGCAACTTCTCTTTCATTATTAGCAATATTCCGGCATGACCACCGCGTGTGTGTCCATCTAATTACGACTTCTGAGTATCCCTTATGTATCTTCATACTTTTCTTGCATATTTTGCATATCCCCCGCCCAAAAAAAAATAATACACATGGAAACAGAGATAATAAGCAATTATCCCCTTTCAAAGAAGATCAAAGTTTCTTCATTTATTAATGCTTTAGACAAGGTTATACCAATATATCTTACTGGGTATTTAGTTTCTGTTAGTCATTCTGGGCTTATTAAATTTTATGAAAACCAAAACACAATTAAGACCAGCACCTTAACCATTGCACCACAAAAGTGGTTTGAAATATATATATTTGACAATTGCGAAAACATTATACAATTACTGCCCTTTGTGTAGGGAACCATCCAGATTTGTCAACCTGAGGGGGGAAACAACCCCCGAGGGTTGACAAATCTGGATGTTTCCCTACACAAGAGGGCCGTAATTGTTTTATTATATTTTTGCCAATGTTTTATAGGTTATCTCCCTTGTGGGGGAAATTGGGCTGTTCGTCGGGGGGAACAATAGGGTTGTTTCACGGCAGGGCAAATTTTTGCCAATGTTTTATAGGTTATCTCCCTTGTGGGGGGAAATTGGGTTGTTCGGCGGGGAACAATAGGTGTTGCTCGGCGGGGAACACTAGGGTTGTTTGGCGGCAGCGCAAATTTTGGCAAAACATCTCAATTATTTTATTATCACATGAATAATTTAATCCAATCAAAATCTATCATATAGATTACAATATAATAATATGTGATAAAATTTGTCAGTGACTTGCGAGAGGTCAGTTGTTTTCTTCGGGTCCTCCGTTTATTTCACCAATAACTTACATATATTCAGCTATGTTACTCGATCTTTAGTTTTATATGTAGTCATCTATAGATCGTTGTTTGTTCTTTTCTTCTTTTACTGTTTGATAATTGTGTCGTCTGTTCTTTTACTAATGGATTCTGTCTATGGTATCTTCAAACTATTCGGCCTTTACGAAAATCGTCTAATTAAAACAATTGTGCCCAGCAATCATAATAATCGAATGAGGGAGTTGGTATTTGAATAAATAAAATGAAAATATAGGGCTAGTAAATAAATTGATAACTTCATCATAGATAATATTGTTTAAACGACACAAGATAGGATATTTTTATGTGTGGTACATGTGAACTAAAACATTGATAACATCATTGATTCGTTATTAGTGCTATATATAGTAATACATGTCTTTTATGTACTTCTTTAATGTAACAAATTGTAATTAAGAGAAAACTTCATGTCAGTACAACTTGTGTCTTATTTATTTTGTCTATTGCAGTGGCAAATAATATACAGTTATTAAATGGGAATGCAGGCAATAGACCAGAATATTGGGCCTGTGGTACTGGAAATGACCCATGGTGTTATATTGCCTGAGGCCAATACAATATGTTTAAGTTAAAGTTAATCATGAAGTGACGTGTAAACAATATATAACATATAAATACTATCGTCACCACTTAAAAACAGGTAGTTGGTAGTTTGATTTGAAGGGAATCTGAGCCAATTGTTTTTTTATTTATTTGGTCGATGGGATTTATATACCAAGTGTGATGACTTGGGTCACATCAATCAGCTTAACCATGTCAATAGAGGATTGTTTTCACATTAACCATGTTAACCATGACGATTTATATGTCAAGAGAGGGTTGGGATTCCATTAACCGGTATAACCATGGAGATTTATATGTCAAGAAAGGGTTGTTAACCCAATACATTGTTGTACATATGGTAAGCTGGAACCTAAATGTACCTCTTGTATCTCCTTGTTAGGTCTATTGCTGTCTATGGTTTGGCAGGCAGAAGAATAAGTCCTCGTAAATAGCTGTTCAACGTTTTATTTGCAATCAACATTATTACCGGTATATCTATGTTTATACTTAAACTTTTAGCTGCCTATGATGATCAAGGTGATTATTTTAAGTAGTATTTACAAGGTGACATCTCTCTCTCTAGATCACATCAACTATATCTTACTTAGCGACGTCTTGAATGTCTCTGTGGGTTGGTCCGTCATCAGTATCCTAGCGTTATGACTTCACTTTTTCCAATAGTCAATTTCCCTTTTTATCAGTAGCAATATTCCAGCATCATCAGCATATGTGGAGTTTATATTTAACAACTCATATGATATACATAGGACCTGTACAGTGATTTTCTGGACAGACATCAGTTGCTGCAGCAAACAATCGTCAAACAAGGTTACATATCCCGTAAGATTAGGTCACCACTACAAACATTCCAGTCGTCCTCAACATCTGGTTGATCGATACGAAACAGTTTTATCTCAAGTAACACTGAATTGTTTTTCTTCCTACGTAGATTCTTTCTTTCCTCTATCACCTACAAGACTTTTTTCAGACTATATTGTGATTTTGTTCTGTTTATCTTTCTTCTGTTTGTAATACCCAATGTTATTAGAGTCTCTTGTGTTCACACCCGGTTTTATTTAGTATAAATTGTCGTCTTAGTAGATCTTAAAAAGCTTCAAATATCAATTTTACCTGAATTTTAACTGATTTCCCCTAATAGATTTAATGCTGTTTTAAATAAGTGTGCATTTACTGCATTGCACGTGGCGTTGTAATATTTTGTGTAGTAAACATGACATTGACATGCTTTGTTTTTAAGTTGAAAGGAAAGAAACAGGTACTTGCACTCGTCCTTATTGAAGATCTGGGATTTCTTCCACTCGTGAAAGAAATTCAGCAGCATTTCTCGCACTCGTGGAAGAAATCCCAGATCTTCAAAAGGGACTCGTGTAAGAACCTATTAATGTCAGTACAACTTGTGTCTTATTCATTTTGTCTATTGCAGTGGCAAATAAAATATGCTTAAGTTTAACTAAATCATGAAGTGACGTATACACATATAATGACTACAAACTATAGACCCTCTCTATTATAGTGGCAAATAAAATATTTTTAAGTTAAACTAAATCATGTAGTGACGTGTAAGCATTATATACAATCTAAATACCATCGTCGTCAATAAATAAAAAACATGCACTCTGTTGGTAGTTTTCGATCAGTTGAAAGGAATCTGAGGAAATTTTTTTTTTATTTATTTGGTCGATAGGTTTTATATACCAAGTGTGATGACTTGGGTCACATCAATCAGCTTAATAATGTCAATAGAGGATTGTTATCACATTAACCATTTTAAGCATAACGATTCATTTGTCAAGAGAGAGTTGGGATCCCATTAACCGGTATAACAATGGAGATTTATATGTCAAGAGAGGTTGCTTATCTAATACATTGTTGTACATATTCTAAGCTAGAACCTAAATTTCCCTCTTGTATCTCCTTGTTAGGACTATTGATATCTATGATTTGGCAGGCAGAATAGTAGGTCCTCGTAAATAACTGTTCAACGTTTTATTTGCAATCAAAATTATTATATCTATGCTTAAACTCAAACTTTTAGCTGCCTATCATGATCACGGTGATTATTTTAAGTACATTGTAGTATGTACAAGGTGACATCCTCTCTCTATATCACTTCAACTATCTCTTGCTTAGCGACGTGTTTGATGTCTCTGTGGGTTAGTCTTAGCTTTATGATTTCACTTTTTCCAATAGTCAATTTCCCTTTTTATTAGTAGCAATATTCCAGCATCATCAGCGTATGTGGAGTGTATATTTAACAACTCATATAATATACATAGTACCTGTACAGTGATTTTCTGGACAGACATCAGTTGCTGCAGCAAACAATTGTCAAACAAGGTAACATATCCCGTAAGCTTAGGTCACCACTACAAACATTCCAGTCGGCACCACCTTCTGGTTGCCCGATACGAAATAGCTTTATTTCAAATAACACTGAATGTTTTTCTTCCTACGTAGATTCTTTCTTTCCTCTATTACCTACAAGACTTTTTTCAGACTATATTGTGATTTTGTTCTGTTTGTCTTTGTTCTGTGTATTGTACCTAATGTTATTAGAGTTTCTTGTGTTCACACCCGGTTTTTTTTAGTAGTGGGGTTTGTATTTTACACTTTGTCCTATTGCTGTCTTTAAGTTCTTAGTCCGTTTTATGGTGTCCCTTACGATTTCCGTAAAAGATCATGTTCGGTTTGTCTTTATCTCAGTTACTGGTAATAAGGTTACACACCTCGTAAGTTTAGGTCACCACTACAAACATTCTAGTCATCCTCACCATCTGGTTGCCCGATACGAAATAGCTTTATTTCAAATAACACTGAATGTTTTTCTTCCTACGTAGATTCTTTCTTTCCTCTATTACCTACAAGACTTTTTTCAGACTATATGGTGTTTTTGTTCTGTTTTTCTTTGTTTTGTGTCTTGTACCCAATGTTATTAGTGTCTCTTGTGTTCATGCCCGGTTGTTAGTAGTGGGGTTTGTATTTTACACTTTGCCATATTGTTGTCTTTGCGTTCTTAGTCCGTGTCATGGTGTTCGTTTCGATTTCTGTAATAATTATGTTTGGTTGGTCTTTATCTGAGTTACTGGTAATAAGGTTCCTGTCTTATTGTGCTGTTTGTGTTTGCTTGCGTATACTGGTGTCCAACATTATGTCATGTCATATGCTTTACGTACTATTTCCGTGTTATGATAATCGCGACGTTTTCTACACAAAAACGATGTTCGGTGTGTCCTTACCTCCAGTAGTTTAGTAGGAGGCCCCATGTCTCATTTAAGTTAGCCACTGATTTCCTCTTTTGTATCTCCATAATTTAATTACAAATTAAGCGTAATCCCCCCCCCCCCTCCCCCCCAATGGAGGAGAAAAGAAATAAAATAAGTTTCCATTGCGGTAATAATGTTTTAGATCAGCCTTTGAGTTAATGATGTGCCGTCGTGGTTGTAATCGTCAAGTAGTCGTATTAAAAAATACCTGAATAATCAATGCCTTTCACTTCTAAAATTGTGAATTCGAATGCCGCGAGGGGTACTCGATACAAAAGTATGTGTAAGTTTGTAATGGACTTGCGGCAGGTCGGTGGTTTTCTTTGGGCCTACCACCGACAAATTGCTGACATATTTTGAAAGTGGCGTTCAACACCGTGTGCCTAACCCCTAGCTTAATATATATTTAGAACAAAGGATTAAATTTCATCTTCGCTTCTGTTTCTGATATCAAGTACCACTGAACAAGACACATGCAGAAATGTACATATGGTGTCTAGAACAACTGAACAAGTTAAAGGAAGAAATGTATTTGGTGTCTGAAAGCCATGAACAAGTTAATATCAAATATGTACATATGGTGTCTAGAAGCCAAGGACAAGGTAAATACAGAATTGTATATCTGGTGTCTATAACCCCTGCGCAAGTTAAGCAGATAAGTGCACATCTGGTGTATAGAAGCCGTAAAAATAAATAAAATAGATGTACATCTGATGTCTAGGACCATTGAACACGTTAAATAAAGAAATGCAAATCTAGTGTCTAGGACCACAGAACACGTTAAATACGGACATGTAGTGTTTATAACTCTTGAAAGAGTTAACAACAGAAATATATATCTGGTTTCTAGACCTTTGAAAAAGTTAATTACTGCAATGTACATCTGGTGTATAGAAACCACGAACAAGTTGAGTACATAAATGTGCATCTGGTGTATTAAATCAATACTGAATTTTTGTATGTTTGCAATAATAAAGGACATAAAATGGATTTAAAGATGAGTTGACAATATTAATAATATTAATCTATTTCTTTAAAATAAAAAGAACTCTATTCAATGGTGTATATTGTTCTGCTTTTCTCCTACTGTCCTCTTGTAACATCAAACAGAAAAACCGTACTACTATGATTTACTACTAACAACTTATTTGTAGATTTCTGATAATCAAGTACACGTGGGTTTATCAGACCATCCTTGGAAGATAGTAGTTGTCCATGACGTTGTCCATCTGGGGAGATAACCACGACGTTGTTAGTATCATAACCGACGACGTACACGTTTCCATCATTGTCTACAGTGATACCATATGGATACCGTAGAACATTTTCGTTGAATTTCCATTGTGTTTTACCACGTAAATCACAACATGTCACGGTATGCATGAAAAAGGTTGTGTAGTAAAGTTTGTCTCCAGATGTAGCTATGTAGCTACGTAATAAATTCCTGGCATATCAAATTTTATATAATCTGTAGATGCATTACTAAGATTTACCATGCTTAGTCCGACATCCCTAGCACAGCAATATATTGATCTACCTCTAACCGCCATGCCATAAACGTCCGTATTTATGGGAATAGTTGTCATGACTTCGTTACTTACTGTATCTATTATAGTTATACATCTATAACTTCTATCTCCAGATGATATAGCAACGCTATTTGTATCTTTGATATAAACTGTATCATAAGTATTGGATCCTGTTTTATCTTTACCTATCTGGAATAATTATACTCCTTCTTTGTTGATAAAGCTGACAGTGTTAGTATTGTAACAGGACAATACCATCCTACCATCAGGAAGTAAAGAACAACCTCTTATTTCTCTCCCCATGATGTTTATCTTTTGCTTCGGCTTTAGTTGTATATGTTCAACTGGCATAGGTGATGATAGGTCAGCTACCATCATCTGGGCTTGTTTATCTTTTTTCCTGACAAAGATCATCTCACAAGGCTTTGATTCAACAACTACGTCGGCAAATTTTTGCACGCTGTTGGTTATATTCTTCAAACCGGTGTGTATCTTGTATGATAGTTTCGTTTGATTTAGACTGTTGCTGTTAACTAGTGACTGTAAACACTTGTTTTGTGTTTCTACTTCTTTCGGCTAAAAATGTATGTAGGTCTGATGCATACTTTTTTATGTTAACTATATTCTGGTATTTGATCAGTTTTTTTCTGTTTCTCGTCTAAAGATACCAGTAGCTCACGTGTTTCTTCTGTTACTTGTTTTTCTGCTTCATCCAATGCCGTCATCAAATGTTCTTGTAACTTGTCAAGATGATTGTTGATTTTTTCCCTCAGTTCCTGTATTTCATTCCCAATTATTCGTTTTTGTTCTCTATCACAACTGGAGTTGGTCTCTCTATTTTCTCTAATTTTAGCAATATTTTCAATCATTTTTTTAATCAAATGCTCGATCTCAGTGAACATACTTGATGTCTTCACGTTGTTTATTATTTTTTCAAGGATAGTTACATTCTTACAGCCACTATGATTTTCCAGGTGACAAATTCTGCAACACGGACGCTCATGTTCTCTACAGTATAAATTGAACTGTTCGTCATGTTCGCTACAATGTTTTTTAATTTCCAACACATATGACGGCAACGTCCGGTATTCTGCTATCGGTATCGTGGTATGACCTCGTGACAGCTTCACTGAACTATGGTATTCAGTGCATTCTGTGCAAAGTCCTTCTTCGCAATCTCGACACCAAATTTCCGATGGTTTAGAAATATGGCGGTTATCACACATTCCACATAAAGACGGAGAACTTGACATAATGTTGATATCCTGTAATATATTACAGATATTAAAATAAAAGTTAGCAATTTAAAATTCTACGTGGGCACTTTGATTACTGTCAAATTAATTAATTAAGATCAGATTGACTTTCCAATAAACACGGTCTTTTTTATAGTACACTGTAGATACACATGGAAATAAGGTAGAACACAATTCATTTAACAAATCCCAAATCCATTGAGAAAATCGTAGTCATAGCTAATTTTAGCTTCCGTTCACTTGATTTATTCAAATAAAGTTTGTGTTCAGCGAAGTCTGTCTTGATCTTGAGAAAATGTATGCTATTTATTTTCATGTTGGGTCCTTTGTTAAACTTTAACGTATAAACATCAGTTTTATTGGTGGGGGCAACTGGAATACTCAGAAAAAACCCACCGACCTATCGCAAGTCACTGGCAAAGTTTATCACAGAATGTTGTATCGAGATCATTGTTAGTCTTGACATGCTTGTTGTATTTCTTATTTTTAAATGCGCATATTTCTAAGCTATGTAGTTGGTATCGATTTTTACCTGAATTTTACCATTTAAGATATATACATCAATGTAGTTAGATAGGTTTCTAGACAACTGACTTATTTATATGAGAAAATATGACAATTATAATATTTGTATGACATAACAACAGCATCAATTACCTGACAATAAATGTCTTTTGACGAAATATCACCAAATCAGGAAAACTGCGAAAGAGGAAGTTGAATAGTCACGTGATGTACCTGTTGTTACGACTGACAAGAGACCCGTACTGAACAAATATTAAATATCTACATAAAAGAAAATTTATTTATAAACATTATGTTGTTAACATGTTTTAAATTCTTCTATATAAAGGACAATTCAGTTAAAAATTCTGTTGATTTTATTAAATAAAAACATAATGGAGCCCCCCCCCCCCATTAGCGCAGGTAAATTAGAATTAGTATATATCTATGATATTAAAAACACTTATTACTATGGATTATAGTTTGTGATTTAACTTGGGGGGGGGGGGGGAGGGTGGAAAATGTGGAAAAGAAGAAACAGCTTGTCGTCAAATCTGATAGAAAAAAATAAACTAATCTGTAAGATACAAACTATAGGTAATATGCCACTGCTGGTTTAAATTAGACATGTTTGATAGATCTTCTGTGAAGTCGGTGCTTATATTGTTACCGTATCTTATCGTCATTCTACATGAATCAAGTACCAGAAATACTTTATAAGGTTTCATGGCTAAATAACATTGAATTTATTTGACTCTTTATTGGTACTCAAGATCCTAAAATTGCATGGTTAAGTGGTTTCAGAGAGAGGAGAATATTTTTAGTAACAGTGGACAGACGGGCGAAGGACGCAATGTGATAACAAAATCTCAAAGAATGTATGGCTTCAACGACGAATTCTTAATATGTAACAGATGATTTTAATTTAATTTTAAATTTGATATCTCCAGTCGCTCACCTACAGATTACATAATACATTGAAAATAAAACTTTACGACATATAATACTTTGGTTATTTAAGAGAATATCCCTTAAATTTAAAGTTTAATACATATATACCATTAAGATTAATCATATTATCAGTTATACTCGAACTCCCTTTGTCTGTGTGGGGCGTAGGACGACGGACGCAACTAATGAGCAAACTACTAAATTACTTGCTTATTACAAGTGCTTTAAATCCGACTTGCTTATTATAAAATGCTTTAAATCCAACTTGCTTAATACAAGTCAGTTATTTTCCTACTCATTTGTATCTGGGCCACGGTTCCCTTATTATAGGGAAAATTATTGTGTAAATTGTGTGAATTGATTTGATTTGATTTTTGGTGTTTAACGCCACTTTCAACAATATTTCAGCTATATCATGGCGACCAGGTTTAATGGTGGAGGAAGCCGGAGAGAACCACCGACCATGGGCAAACTGGTAAACTTTATCACTTGCGGCTGCGAATCGAGTGCACCCTTTTTGTAATTTACAAAGGCGGGCGCGAACCCACGCAGTATTGGTGATAGTCTTGTATGAGTTGTTAGATCCAACGACGTAACTCATTGAGCCACCCGGTCCCCTTTGTGAATTGGGACAAGATGGGAAGAACAATACATTTATTAGTTTGGAGGTCCAGTAATAGAATAGCAATCATACTGTACCAATTAGGTTAATGCCAACAGTAACAAATCTTGTGATGAGGAAGAATGACCACAAAACAGTTCACAAAACTTACATAAATACCCTTGGGGTAACACATTGTCATATAGCCATGGGTATTTTTGTTAATTTTTCATTGAACTGAACACCCTGACATCTGGTACCATGACCTCTGAAGCACAACTGTCCGAATCAGAGTGACAGTCAGATTGCGAATATCAACATCACCAATATTTGCGCTATTTACATGTTGTTGGATGTCATTTGAAGCTGTGTTAGGTAATACAGAATTTGAATTGGTTGTTTTTGGAATGACACTGGCAGTGGTAACAAGGTGTTCAGCTTCTGGGCATGATGTATCAGTACCAAAAACCGGTAAGGTTGACTTCATCCAATCCCACTTCTTTTTAAAAATTCATTAAAGAAATCTAAAATTTAAAGTGGGAATAGCTGTTATTATTGTATAAATAATGTACACACATTGGGGCTTAGGGTGTATAAACATAAACGCATTAACTTCAGGTAAACCTTGATTAGAGAATGGAGAACTAATATATAATAATTTATCATTTTTATTCTAATAAAAAACATAAAGATACAATCATGAATAAGTGATATCGCTATCAATACATTTATATTTCAACATCCATACAACTTATTATTTATTTTGTAAAATACATTTTTTTGTACATGAAATAATAACCAAGCATGTCTTAGCTCATGTTTGTTACTATCCATTTTGTAATGAAATTCGTATGATTCATGTATTTTTCAAAGGTACAAATATGCTTCAAGATTCAAGATTCAAGATTCTTTATTTCTCATAAAACCATAGATTAAACAGTGGTACAGAGAATTTGCCAATTTAACATAACTAGATATATAATAAATACACATGACAAGACAAGATGGTCTACAAAATTAAATAATAATAAAACAAATGAAATAACATCATTTGGATCACAGAGATATGTGGCTAACCAGGAGGACTAGCATGATAGTGTAGGACACGAATGAATTTACACAGCTTCGTTAGTTTTGTTTTATTTTTAATTTGGAATAATTTACCAAATTTCAAAGTATTGATTCCGCGTGAAAAATATTGACTCAGGTATAATTTGCTTTCGTTTGCCAAAGATTTACATTGAAGAATGTAGTGAAATTCGTCACCTATCTCTGCATCCGTGCATATATTACACAGCATATTCCCATGATCAATACCATTCCACCTTCCTGTTTCGATAGGTAGTCGATGATTACCAGTTCTATTTACAAAATGTTATTCTGTTTTTATATGTTAAAATATCTAAATATGGTTCAAATTAAAAATTTTCTTTAAATTATTTATAACATAACCCTTTTGAAGAGTTTTCCATATTTGATCGCCATTCTTGTTGAAACTGGTCGAATACTTTTTGCTTTAGTGTAATATTTAACCATGTACAATTAAAATTTCTCTGGCTTTCCCAGATATTACTGAAACCACAATTATCTAAGATGCTCTTTACATTATCAAACCAAGACGACTGGTATTGACCATGATAATTTTTAATATACATATATTTATAAAGAATGAGTGATAGTTTGCTATCTTTACCATTTATTAACTTAGACCAATAATTTGAAAGATATTTTACTATTTATGTCATACTTGATTTCACTCCATATGAAAAAAATGTTTCATTCCAATTTCTAATTTTTATTAATAACACTTCACTTAAATCATGGGCGAATTTAATGCCTCAAAACTAGTAACAGTTTAGGTTTATGGTTTAACAAACTGGTTTGCAACTAGTTTGAAACTAACCGACGGTTTTTACTGTCCCATTAATTAGATGGTTTTGATAACCACATTTTTGGCAGATGAAAATGCATTCTTCCGCCATCTTTATCAGCAGACACAAACAAACTAAACCGTCAAACCGCACCTCGAGGGAGTTTGATCAGTTCGATGAACTGGTTTTAGTTTAACAAAAATAAATGTGAAAACCGGTTTTGATTTTAAACCAGTTTTAAACTGGTTTGTCTCAATATATAAAAAGTTCGGTAAACCAGTTTGAAACTAAAACTAGTTTCTTGGCGATAAATTCGCCCAATATTTCCCCCTTTTCTGCAATATTTGACAGTTAAATCACATGTAACAATTAATTAGATACTAATTGCAACAACACACAACAACAAAAAAATAATAAAAACAATATCATATAAATTGCAAGAACATCTATTAATTGAATATCTGGAATAGATATATTTTTTTAATGGGATTAGATAGAAGACATCACCGGTACTGCCGCAGTAGTGGGTCAGACTCACTTCATTCAAAGCACAAACAGCTTCTTTCAACCCCATTTTTCTCCTGGGGGAAGTACAAACTGTTTTAATCCAAAAGATTCAAGTTACATGTACTTGCTTCCATCATTACTGGTCAGTTTCTTAACAAATTATCTAGAATTATGCAATATCGTGACATTATTTATTTTTAACTTTAAAACAATAATTCACGTACATGTATTCCGCTTCATCAACTGCTTTTCGTTTTTAATTCCCAATGATTTGACAAACTATTAAGCAACGTAAATCATATGACATATTTACTATTTCTTTATTAAAATTTTATATTAAGTTCATTTAAATAAACATTTATTGCTTTCGGTTTTCATGGTTTTATCGCAGTCCGGTAAACATATCAAGCGACCCAATATGCGGTACTGGTTCCCGATATCTTGTGTTTAGCTAGTATTTCGCCTGGTTAATCAAAGCAAATAGTAACCAGATCATTGTTCCACTTTTAATTTCATTTGGAAAAGCTTAACCATTTTTACGAATAATTTCATCACCAAGCTATTGGGAATTTTGCCAAAAAGCGTCCATAGTTGCAAAACTAGGCCAAAAGCGGGCTTAAAAGACTACGTCGAAAAAAAAATATACTGTTACGCCCTCCCCCCACCCTTGCCTACAACATTACTAAATATTCATGTCTTATTACATACAACTTGTACTATCATAGTGTATGTAATTCTTACTTTTATGGATTTAATAATAGGAAACATTTACGTACGTCCTTCCTTCTAATATTGATGAATGGACCATCGTGGTTGTGATCGTATAATAGCTGGAACTACCTATGCAATCAGTGCCTATCACCACTAAGGTTTTACGCTTGAATTCCTCCCATGGCGACGTGTACTCTATACAACTTTGGTTGTGATTCGGACATTAATGCAAGAAGTATCGGAGGAATAATATATTTGCATAAAAACTAAATATATACTATAAATACAATTAAATGGGAGATAATCGGCCGTATATCTCAATGAATAAGGTTTCTAACAATTAAAATATTCTAAATGTTGTTGACCTTCAGGAAAGTATGCAAATATATGATAATATACCGACATCAACGTTAACACGTAATAAAAGAGGAGATATCAAATGTTGTGCTAATATATTGATGTCAGCGTAAAATTTACATGATGATATCTATCTACCCCTCCCCCAATAACACAATAAAAAACGTGGACATCACATTTAGTGTGTACAACACGTTTCTGGAATAATCTTTATCATGTACACTCAAAATTGATTGACTGGAAGTCGAAATAATTGTAATTTGCTTGGTAGCAATAAAACACAATAATTTAAGTTAAAGACTACCACATAATATATAAACTTGATTCGCCACAAATACAGCCACAAATACAATAAAGTTTTATCATCAAAGATTAACATATATTTTTGAGATAAGGACTAGTGGGAATTATTTTAAAAATCACAAAATATTACACAAGATAAAAGATGATAAGAATAATTCATGTGTGACATTAAACGCAAAAAAAAAGAAATGAAAGAAAACAGCATAAATACCTGAGAATATTTTGTTTTGAAGAAATATCACCAAAAAAAAAAAAAAAATAGAGGAATAGCGAGTTAACATCAAATGATATACCTTTTGTCAAATATTAGTGATCACTAAGATGAACATTTTGTAACTTGAGAATAAAAGATATATAATTGTTACGTGTTAAATATCTAGTTAGAAATCAATTCATTCATAATTATTATTTCGTACATTAGTTTTTAATTGTTCTATGGGAAGGATCATTCTAGTGGAATCTGAGTTAACTTGATAACAACAGAACAGTGCTCTCTCTTTAAGTAGGGTAAACATCTGTAGGATATTATTTACATTTATTGAAAATTACGTACGTATTGTCTTTATAATTACTTAAACAAATGGGAGAGAGGGGTCTTAAAATTATTGACATTTGTTTAATATGGAGTATTGTTTCCCTAATAAGTACATTGTAGTTAGAAATTGAAAATAATTATTTAGAAAAGATAGGGGGCTTAAATAAAGCGTCAAATGCAGAAAACAAAAGTGGTTTGATCAAATTAATAAAACTGGAGTGTCTACATTTTATGTTGTCAAATATATCTATATCCATATAACTTCTATTGGGTATTTTACTCGATCGTTTGTTTTGATGCCTAATGTATTGTAGATCGTAGTTTGTCCCTTTTCTCTTTCCGTTTGGTCATTTACGGATACTGATTACCTGATTATCTTCAGACTCGTCTATCTTTCCAAAAAAAGATATAATTTATTTAAAAAAAAACCAAACAAATATCATTTATGCTTAACAATCCCAATAATGGAATGGGGGAGGGTGTATTTGAATGAATAAAATGAAAATATAGGTGATACATTCATCAGAGATAGTATTGTTTTAACAACAAGATAACATGCTTTTTATATGGGGTGCATGTGAACTAAGACATTGATAACATCATTGATTCGTTATTAGTGCTATATACAGTAATGCATGCATTTTATGTACTACTTAAATGTAGCAGATTGTAATTTGGAGAAGACTTCCTAAGCCTGCATATAATTACTACAGTCATCAATAAAAAACACAGACTATGTTGGTAGGGATTTGGCTTAACCATGTATGTCAAGAGAGAGTTGGTATCACATTAGCAGGCCTAACGATGGATATTTTATGTCGAGAGAGGGCTGGTATCACATTAACAGGTTTAACCATGGAGATTTATATGTCAAGAGAGGGTTGGTATCACACTGCCTTACATAGTTATGTCAAAGAGGGTTTGCATCCCATTAACAGGTTAAGCCATATATATATATCAAGAGAAGACTGCTATCCCATTAACATCCCATATAATCATACTCAAGCATTTAGTTGGCTCAATGAACCGCGGTCAGGATTCTCAGTAATTTATATAAGGTAGCAATCTCGCATCATCTATCCCTTGCGTGATCGTGATTGTACGATTGTTGGATTTACAACTACATATGCAATCAGTACCTATCACCACTGATGTTGTGAGTTCGCATCTCACCCGATACAACGTTATGTGATAAAGTTAGTCAGTGATTTCCAACAGATATGTGGTTTTCTCCTGGTACTTCGATTTCCTCCACCATTATAACTGACCGCCACGATATAGCTGAAATATTGATGAAAGTGGCGTTAAACACCATAACCCTCTGCCCCTACTTAGCGACGTGCTGGATCTACGTCATTAATATCCCAAACAAGATGTCTTCACTTTTTCAATATTCAACTACCCTTTCATTAGTAGCAATATCCCAGCGCATGGAATTCGCATTTCACAACTCATACTTATTCTAGGGATTGTTCCTAGTATTTAGTGATTTTCTGGACACAAAAGCTACTAAATCAAGTTGATGTGTCTCGTATGTGAAGGTCATCGCTACAAAAATCATAAGCCGTTATCGTGATATAATTTGACCGCTACAAATTTCCATATCTCAAACGACAATGAATCCTTTCCTTCTGACGCAGATTCTGTCTTCCCTCTATCACCTACAATACTTTTTCTTCTTTATCATTGTTCTGTGTCTTGTACCTAATGTTATTAGTGTCTCCTGTGTTCACACCCTTTATCTGACTGTGTTGTGTTGTTTGTTTTGTTTGTCTTTGTTCTGTGTCTAGTACCTAATGTTATTAGTGTCTCTTGTGTTCACACCCTTTACCTGACTGTGTTGTGTTGTTTCTGTTGTTTATCTTTGTTCTGTGTCTAGTACCTCATGTTATTAGTGTATCTTGTGTTCACACCCTTTACCTGACTGTGTAGTGTTGTTTGTTTTGTTTGTCTTTTTTCAGTGTCTAGTACCTAATGTTATTAGTGTCTCTTGTGTTCACACCCTTTACCTGACTGTGTTGTGTTGTTTCTGTTGTTTGTCTTTGTTCTGTGTCTTGTACCTAATGTTATTAGTGTCTCTTGTGTTCTTACCCTTTACATGACTGTTTTGTGTTGTTTGTTTTGTTTTTCTTTGTTCTGTGTCTAGTACCTAATGTTATTAGTGTCTCTTGTGTTCACACCCTTTACCTGACTGTGTTGTGTAGTTTCTTTTGTTTGCCTTTGTTCTGTGTCTAGTACCTCATGTTATTAGCGTCTCTTGTGTTCACACCCTTTACCTGACTGTGTTGTGTTGTTTGTTTTGTTTGTCTTTGTTCTCTGTCTCGTACCTAATGTTATTAGTGTCTCTTGTGTTCACACCCTTTACCTCACTGTGTTGTGTTGTTTCTGTTGTTTGTCTTTGTTCTGTGTCTAGTACCTAATGGTGTTTGTGTCTCTTGTGTTCACACCCTTTACTTGACTGTGTTGTGTTGTTTGTTTTGTTTGTCTTTGTTCTCTGTCTAATACCTAATGTTATTAGTGTCTCTTGTGTTCACACCCTTTACCTGACTGTGTTGTGTTGTTTGTTTTGTTTGTCTTTGTTCTGTGTCTTGTACCTTATATCATTAGTGTCTCTTGTGTTCACACCCTTTACCTGACTATGTTGTGTTGTTTGCTTTGTTTGTCTTTGTTCTGTGTCTAGTACCTAATGTTATTAGTGTCTCTTGTGTTCACACCCTTTACCTGACTGTGTTGTGTTGTTTGTTTTGTTTGTCTTTGTTCTGTGTTTAGTACCTAATGTTATTAGTGTCTCATGTATTCTCACCCTTTACCTGACTGTGTTGTGTTGTTTGTTTTGTTTGTCTTTGTTCTGTGTTTAGTACCTAATGTTATTAGTGTCTCTTGGGTTCACACCCTTTACCTGACTGTGTTGTGTTGTTTGTTTTGTTTGTCTTTGTTCTGTGTCTAGTAACTAATGTTATTAGTGTCTTTTGTGTTCACACCCTTTACCTGACTGTGTTGTGTTGTTTCTGTTGTTTGTCTTTGTTCTGTGTCTTGTACCTAATGTTATTAGTGTCTCTTGTGTTCTTACCCTTTACATGACTGTTTTGTGTTGTTTGTTTTGTTTGTCTTTGTTCTGTGTCTAGTACCTAATGTTATTAGTGTCTCTTGTGTTCACACCCTTTACCTGACTGTGTTGTGTAGTTTCTGTTGTTTGCCTTTGTTCTGTGTCTAGTACCTCATGTTATTAGCGTCTCTTGTGTTCACACCCTTTACCTGACTGTGTTGTGTTGTTTGTTTTGTTTGTCTTTGTTCTCTGTCTCGTACATAATGTTATTAGTGTCTCTTGTGTTCACACCCTTTACCTGACTGTGTTGTGTTGTTTCTGATGTTTGTCTTTGTTCTGTGTCTAGTACATAATGTTATTAGTGTCTTTTGTGTTCACACCCTTTACCTGACTGTGTTGTGTTGTTTCTGTTGTTTGTCTTTGTTCTGTGTCTAGTACCTAATGTTATTAGTGTCTCATGTAATCTCACCCTTTACCTGACTGTGTTGTGTTGTTTGTTTTTTTTTCTTTGTTCTGTGTCTTGTACCTAATGTTATTAGTGTCTCTAGTGTTCACACCCTTTACCTGACTGTGTTGTGTTGTGTTGTTTGTTTTGTTAGTCTTTGATCTGTGTCTTGTACCTAATGTTATTAGTGTCTCTTGTGTTCACACCCTTTACCTGACTGTGTTGTGTTGTTTGTTTTGTTTGTCTTTGTTCTGTGTCTTGTACATTATATCATTAGTGTCTCTTGTGTTCACACCCTTTACCTGACTGTGTTGTGTTGTTTGTTTTGTTTGTCTTTGTTCTGTGTCTAGTACCTAATGTTATTAGTGTCTCTTGTGTTCACACCCTTTACCTGACTATGTTGTGTTGTTTGTTTTGTTTGTCTTTGTTCTGTGTCTAGTATCTAATGTTATTAGTGTCTCTTGTGTTCTTACCCTTTACCTGACTGTGTTGTGTTGTGTTGTTTGTTTTGTTTGTCTTTGTTATGTGTCTTGTACCTAATATCATTAGTGTCTCTTGTGTTCACACCCTTTACCTGACTGTGTTGTGTTGTTTACTTTGTTTGTCTTTCTTCTGTGTCTAGTACCTAATGTTTTTAGTGACTCTCGTGTTCACACCCTTTACCTTACTGTGTTGTGTTGTTTGTTTTGTTTGTCTTTGTTCTGTGTCTAGTACCTAATGTTATTAGTGTCTCTTGTGTTCACACCCTTTACCTGACTGTGTTGTGTTGTTTCTGTTGTTTGTCTTTGTTCTGTGTCTAGTACCTAATGTTATTAGTGTCTCTTGTGTTCACAACCTTTACCTGACTGTGTTGTGTTGTTTGTTTTGTTTGTCTTTGCTCTGTGTCTAGTAACTAATGTTATTAGTGTCTCTTGTGTTCACACCCTTTATCTGACTGTATTGTTTTGTTTGTTTTGTTTGTCTTTGTTCTGTGTCTAGTACCTAATATTATTAGTGTCTCTTGTGTTCTCACCCTTTACCTGTCTGTGTTGTGTTTTTGATTTGTTAGTATTTTTTCTGTGTCTAGTAACTAATGTTATTAGTGTCTTTTGTGTTCGCATCCTTTACCTGACTGTGTTGTGTTGCTTCTGTTGTTTGTCTTTGTTCTGTGTCTAGTACCTAATGTTATTAGTGACTCTCGTGTTCACACCCTTTACCTGAATGTGTTGTGTTGTTTGTTTTGTTTGTGTTTGTTCTGTGTCTAGTACCTAATGTTATTAGTGTCTCTTGTGTTCGCACCCTTTACCTGACTGTGTTGTGTTGTTTGTTTTGTTTGTCTTTGTTATGTGTCTTGTACCTAATATCATTAGTATCTCTTGTGTTCACACCCTTTACCTGACTGTATTGTGTTGTTTGCTTTGTTTATCTTTTTTCTGTGTCTAATAACTAATGTTATTAGTTTTTTTTGTGTTCGCATCCTTTACCTGACTGTGTTTTGTTGTTTCTGTTG
>MJUT01047580.1:0-33852 GCA_002080005.1 Gigantidas platifrons | reverse complement strand
AGTCTGCACAGACTAAGAGTTATTCAAAGATTCATGCTGCCAGGAAAAACATTCCACTAAGAAGAAAGGCAAGTGACAATGTTAGACAGAAGTTCGAACTGCAAGACGGACAACTTACAAGATTACAATACGCTTCATAAAAACTTACTGTTTTATATGTAAATAGTTCTGGATTTTAACGCCTTTTTAACGCTATAATAATAAAGTGCTCAAAATCCTACTTCCACCTCCCCGTGATGAGCAGGGGTAACATGTGTTATCCACGTACATACAATTTAATATACAGGTACATTTATAAGGCATGGCTAACGGAAGAGGTATTGTTAAATTAACGCCAAAAAATTCCACTGAATAATAGAGCACAACGCTATATTATACAACAGTTGTAAACCATTAATATGTATATTTCATATTTCTATCAATACATATATTGTAGTCAATCTAACATTTGAACATTTACCATGCAAAAGATATTGCAACATAATTTATTTTTTCTGTAAGCATTTAAGGAAATGGAGAAAATAAAAATTCTTACAATCGGCAGACGTCACTTTTTTAAATTGAAAAACAACATTTTTGAGCAACGCCTACAGTCAAACATAGCCTAACATATAAGAATGATATAAAGGGAGATTACACACGTTTTCAAACGATAACCGTAATATATTTGAGTTAAACATGTAGTCATGGCTCACAATTGAATACAATTTGATAAATGGAAGCACCTAGGCATAAACAGAAGAAATTCGGAATATCAGAATCGTTTTCAAAACGTTTGGTTTACTATGCGGTCTGTATAAATGTGAAATAGTGCCGAATAGTCGGTATTGTTTTTGTGTAGTGGTATGTCATACATTGGTTAATTATTTCACAAAAACTAGATAAGTTATTACATACAGATATGACACAAACGAAAAACAAAAGCAAAATACATATATTGTTATTTTGTTTCACGTGTATCTTCTTTTCGGTTAATTCCGTGAATTTAAACCGTGTCAATGTATGGTGTTACATATTTAAAGTCGAACTTAAATTTCTTATGTACATAATGTTATATTTTGAGGAGAACTCATCTTAGCAATTTTAGCATATATTTCATTTGCGGTACAGTCGGAGGTTATAGTCTCAGTGTCTAAATTATTGGGTTGGACTCTTGCAGGCACAGGTTTTTCATTGGTAGGGTTCTTTCGATTTTTGTTTTGGGTTTGTGCCATGGAAACCTTTAAAATAACAGCATAGGGTTGTTCTTTGGTCACCAGTTTACTCATGATCAAAATATGAGATTTAGGTTTACAAAAAGACACTTACAAATTCAAAAAAGTTGTGAGCGAAGAAATACTTCGGCGAGTTAGACGATATTCGTCTGCTAACACAGATATTCCATTCAATACCCCCTTTTTTATCTACAGTGTAGCCACGTCATTTTTTATTACAGCCACCCTAAAACAACACCAAATACAGGAAATAACTATCAATTAGTCAAATGCAAATATTTCAATGAAATTTCAATAATACGATGATCTGTACATGTTATTATATTTTATTTTGAATGACTTTTGCAGCAGATTTGTTATGGCTGTTGCTTTCATTTCACCTGCCGTCGAGAGTCTCGTAGAAAGATATTTTGTTCATTAGAGTTTTCTTTCAAGTCTATTTCGATTTAAGTAAATAATTAAAGAATTGGGAATTTTTCATTGAAATGTATTTCTTTTGCGTTTCTAAATATCAATTGATCTATTTTTAAAACGTCCGGTGAAAAGATATTTGGCTATGCATAGATACAAAGAAAGGAGACAAAATCGTACAGAGTACAGTTAAAAGGACTTCGTCTTTCATTAACTACAAAAAAAAACACTATTTCTGTTGCAATTATGTTGATGTTTACCGTAGATTGACTGGACTAATAGGCCTATATGCTTCATCTAAATACTGGAATAACACACATTTTATTTGGAATGAGATATCCCATATCTAAATATCAAACTATGGTTGTGCAATAGTAATCGAGTATGTTCCTTGCAAAACTTTTACAATTATTTGGCTTTCCAACGTTTCAATTTTGAGCGTACCTTATGAAGGTTATTCCAGAAACGAGTTGTGCTCGTAAAATTTAATATCTATGTTTAATTATCAATTTCAACGGCTGCGTATTGGTTATAACGGGATTATATTCCAGATTTAGTACTCAGGACAAAGCCCAAGTGCACTAAAAGAAATTCGCTATGTCCAAAACAGACAGCTTCTTTTGGTTCAAATACCATTTTAAAATTAGGTAATTGATTTATATAAGATATGGGGACAACTCCCCATTAAAGGCAAATTTTATGGTTTCATTCAGTTACCTCTATATATAAGTTTAAGTGTATATCACTGTCTGAAGAAGATACATCTTAGTGAGTCCGATGATTTCTCATTATTTCCATTTTCAATCAACACCATCGTCGTACCAACAACTTAATGCCAAATTAGATATTCTAGATATTATGAATTATACATATTAATGAATAGTATTTACATGGTGTAAATAGTATTGTAAAATTCAGTTAGTAGGTATTGTATTTATTGCTAAAACTAAGGTTCATCTTCCTGAGACATAGCTATTATGATGGAGTTTTAGCTAGCCTGTATTAAGCTATGTAGTTTGCTCACTCTCAAAGATCTAAATTATTTTCTAATATTCACGCGGGGCTGGTGAAGATTATATAAACCACGCCTTCCAATATTTTATTAAAGTGTATACGAGTCCTCAGTTAAGTGAGGTTTACTTTTTGAGAAAGTCTACTACCATAGAAGTTCATCGGTTGCTTCATTTGTACTTCCATAATTGAGTTTTTTGTTCCTTTTCTTGATGGGAAGCATATTGAGTTAGCAAAATGCTTGAATAAATCGTAGTAAACTGTTTGAATTAATTAAATGATAAAACGCGATTTAGAAAATAATGGCATATATGTCGTGGCAAAACAACAATGTTGTGGGAAAAAGGCTGAATACTGTGATACTAATGTATTCTCAACTGTAGATGATTTCATCCTCACAATGTTTAAATTGTCAAGCCTGATTTATTAAAGTCAAAGTCCACGTTATGCTGATATGCTGAATGAAGCTGGACTTAAAGAAGGACTAAATAACCAGCTTTGTATGTAATCGTAGAAATAAGTAAGATGACACCAGAAAATGATCAACAGACCATGTGTGACACATCCATTGTGAAAACACAATATGCAGTTCGATCCGTTTGTGGGTGGGTCTATGATACTATTTCCACAAATTTCACTGCTAATCATTTTTAAAATCAACTACTACGAAACCATAGGACCAAGATATACGTATATTGTCGGAAAATATGAAATTTATATAATACGAAATTTAGACACAGTTAGAAAAGTTAGTGTCTACTCATACCGTTTCTTAGTATCGATCTATATGAATGAGGTACCAACATTTTTTTATTGAGTCCATGGATAAACAACATTTTAGTTTATTTACTCCTTAATTACATGTAGTACTAAAAATTAGTCCATTCCCAGATAGAACACAGCATACACTTATCAAACACCAAAACACCACAATAACACACATGACCACCATCAAATCTGAACCAAAAAGGATGCATCAGATGCTCTAAAAAAGTCAGCATATTTTTCCTAATCGATGATGTGCTTACATTGATTGTCAAAAATATTACTCTAGTCTTTCTGAGCAAAAACCTTAAGCTTGTGTTAATAAAATTAAGGTACGAAACGCAATCTCTGCAAGACTGAATGAGTTGAAACATCATACGGTACCCATGGTATAGATATAGGTGTTACATAGCCACCTCCTGATGTATCAATATACCACTTAAAGTGACCATCTAATGGATTGTACAGGTAGAATAGCATTACAGTAAACGTATGTCATATTGGGACGCTTTAATCTGAGGTCCGCTTGTTTGCCAAATATTTGTACACAGTTTTCAAACTTTTATAATTAATCATCATCAAAGAGTCGATTGCATATCGTCAATATTTCCTTAACATGACCTGATCATGACTTCAGAAAATCTTGTGGTTAAAGACTGGTGTGATTTTGGTATTGGGGACATTAGGCTTATTAAAGGACAATAAATATCGAATGATACTGGAGTGAAAAAAACGAGCTTCGGATCAAATCTGAAGGGTTCAGATAACTGAAGTTTACGTTTGTTTGTCATGCACTTCTAACAATTAAGGTATTTCAATATCGGCAGTTTTACACATACATTGACGAAATCCTTGTCACACGCACGAGTAATCATATATTGCTTACATAATACCAAATAACAAAACATGTTTTTCTTGGATAATCAGTTCATGCCACTTAAAATACACCCGTCAATGCGTATTGGACATCACTATACGTGACAAACAGAAATGATAACATAAATAAGACATGAGCCCTCATATAAACAAGGGGGTAATGACGAACCGAACACCACTTTCATGCGGAAGAGGTAGCGGACTTCACAATACGGAACCTAGAACATAATTACATCAGATAGGACAAAATGTTAGACACTGTAAGACATAATAGTGTCCTATGTTGAAGTGTCCCCCCGGACAATATTTTATAGAGATTGAGATATGAAATAGTGTCTGCTGGACACAATAGCATACGTAAAAGTGTCCTGCGGACACTTTGAACTAGATGACACAATTAAATGCTATATCTCTATATAGCAACCGACCACAAACAACACAATGCGACATGAGCCCGCCCTCCTGAACTACAAACAATTGGAGATAAAGACCCTTAAAATGACAACACATAAAACTAAAGATATAAGAATCACGGACCTAACAAAAAAAAAACGGGAGTGACCCGCCGTGGTACTCATACAGTCTAGCCTGGTTACAGTCTTAACAGTGATGGAGCAAAGAAAAAGTCTACGTAAAAAGTAACGATTACATTGTCATTTGAGATATTGATATGTAGTAAAAGTCAATAAGATTGTGATGACGACTGCAATTGTTTTGTAGCGATGACTTTTTATGACATCTGTGTTATTAAATTTAGGATAAAATTAATATTTTTGAAGAATCAAAATTGTTACTGGAAATTCAAATTTGCTCAACATTTGGAGACTACGATATTAATAAGAGTTTGAAGAAGGCGTGGAGCTAAGGACAGACAATGCAATGGTCAAATGAAAGAGGACAAAAACACTACACAGAAAACTAAAGATTGAGTAATACCAACCCCACTAAAACGATTGTAGTACATTATATGCTATTATTTTGGGCTTCTTAAAATAGAAATCGTTTGCAAAATCGGAAAACAATTAAAAAAATTTGCAATGTTTAACGTATTTTGTCGCATATCTGAAAAAAACGTGGAAAAGCAGAATATTTGGCTATGTTATTGTAAAACTGCAGCTCCGTCGCTTTTTTTTTCAATCAAACTAGAATCGTATTTTCTACTGCCATTAAATATCAAATTTCTGCAATTAACAGATTATGGATGTACCTTAAAATGGTTATAAGAGAAAAATATGTAACATTGCAACACGATTACTGTTTAAAATAATGTAAATGGACAAATATATTTACGTACTCGTTTGTAAGGATTCGCTATTTTTTCAGCACCAGGTGTCGCTGCTGTCACACATATTAACATTCTGTTTGGTTATATATATCAATTTTAAAAAATGTTCACTTATTTCCATAATTGTTTTTAAATAAATAACTAACAGTTTATGCCTCTAAGAATTTTTTTTCTTCATGCGTTCGCGGGTTCAAAGCTTTGTTTCCATTATCTTGATTATCTCCCCTTGTAGGAATGGAAGCCTATCGGTGCAGTTAAAGTAAGTCGAACTATTGTATTTTTTTAAAGCCTTATTTCATGAAGTTGCACCGGGTAGATGTATATTGTTTTGCAACGTAATATGAGACAGGCACAACCTGATTGAAGGACGAAGTCCTATAATGTTTAGAGGGAGGCATGTGAAGGGAATGTGTTTTTTTTTCAAGTACTTTTTAAAGTTTTTCCTTAATTTATTATTTAGCCGGAGTTATCTCTCTTTGACTATGTAACTGAAGACAGAAGGTATGTTTGTTTGAAATATATAGATCTTTTAAAAGATCTTAACTAGATCGAAACATACTTGACTATTATAAAAATAAGATTCAAATTCAGATGTCTGCTCTCTTTCCTAATATATTCCAAACTAAGCAATGTGTTGAGGGGCAGGTCCTTAATCATTTATTTGAACAGTATTAGGGTCATATTGAACAGAATGAATTGATATCTCTCCATCTATTGGGAGTTAATATAATCTCTCTTTACTAATAATGAGTTCTGAATAAACAGGATTATTATTTTTAAGCCAGATGCATGTTTTGAATTGCATAGCTACTTACATTAAAATCTTTAAATGTATCAGTTTTACCCTGTTTTCGAACTTTAATTATCTTGATTTCAGACGGTAAATTTGGAAGGAATTTAGCAGGTTTATCAATTTAATGAGGAAATACTACACACTGTCCATTTGCTATAATTCCTGCATGCTTTAACATATGGACATTTATGCAGAGTGAAATCCTAGCTATTAAATGTTGTTCAACAATAGACAGATGTTTTAGTTCATTCGGCATTTTGCCAGTGTCCATGTTGTTTTCAGAAGAACACATCATAATAGGATTTTTATCTCTTAAGCAATTTTCACAAACACCGTTTGTTTAATTTCATATTTATTTTACATTCATTACAAATAGAGCAGCATTTAACTGAATATGACATTTCTTGCAACTCAAAAGAACGGATTGTAAAATGCATGGTATACGTGTTTATTCTTTGTTAGTTCTGGAGCCACAGATATATTTTCTAGATTTCACCCAAGCGTTTTTAATATATATCTTAGTCTGTTATAGTTCTTTTTCAATATTTTGCTCATCTCATTTTCATTTTTAATTTGTGTTCTTGACTCAAAATTAACCCATACTTTTCTACACCCCTAGCGCAGTTCATGTTCGTTTTTAGAAATGGAGTGACATATTTCAGAATCACTATTTAGATAATTGTGAGATTCAAAAATAGGTATTTAATTATTATTAGGAATAATTTCAGGCAAATTTTTTTGTGTTGGATTTTTCTGTTCTACATTTGCGTTAGATTTTGTAAGTTTATTTTTTCCCCCAGATATGGATGATTTTTCCAGTGGTTGTTTTCTCTTTTCATGTTTTTTCCTTTTGATATATTGTTTTTATATATTTTATTCAGTTTTGGAAATTAATCTTCATTGTTTTTATTCTGTATTGCAATGCTTGTCGAATGAAACTGGAATCATTTTGTTCAGTAACTTTTTTGTATCAGCAATTTGAAGTGATTCAGGTGTAGAAGCAAATCCACATTTCGACTGTGAGAAGAATTTATATATTCTTCCTTAGTGAAACAGATATTGATATGTCCTTCTCTTCCCTGTAATCAAATATTTATATTGCTTTGCAAATTCTAGTAGCAACTGAAATATCAGTGTTTATAGCCCATTGGTTACCATTAACCATTTTATTCAGATATTTATGCGTTGAAATATTGGAATGGTGACTAAGTTTTAACTGTTCTTTATTAAAATCAATGTTGTTGTGAATTTCTGAGAAGATCAATGACCTATCAACCAAGTTTTGTGATACATTGCCAGTGATGGCTAAACTAAGGGTATGAAAGAAGCACTGGCCATCTCCTGGAACATCGTAAATAAGAAAATATTCACTTTCTATCTTAATTGTTCCATAGTTTGAGGCATTTGTATTTATTTGTGGGGGTTTAAATTGTTTATATCCCATAGGCATAGGTGAGCTCTCTACATGCTGTAAATTTGGTTGTTGTGGGGTTATATTTTGTGAATGGTCATTCTCTATCTTTGTTATTGGCCTTTAAATTACTTGATGGTGGTTGAAATTGTGCATAGCGCATAGGCATGACAGGTGTGTCTTGAAAATTTGATGGGTATCGGGTTGTATTTTGAGAAGAAGAGTACATCTTAATAATATCACCATACATTTCCTTAGGTACAGTCGAAGGTTTTAGTCCCAGTGTCTAAATTGTTGGGTTGATTGATTGATTGATTGATTGATTGATTGATTAATTGATTGATTGATTGATTGATTGATTGATTGATTGGTGTTTAACGTCCAGCGAGCAATTTCTAAATTGTTGAGTAGGACTGTTGCAGTCACATGTTTTTCATTGGTAGTGTTCTTTTGATTTTTATTTTGAGTTTGTGCCATGGAACCCTTTAAGATAACACCATAAGAATGCTCTTTGGTCCCCAGTCCACTCATGATTAGAATATGAGATTTAGGTTGAAAAAAAAACACTTACAAATTCAAAAAAGATTTGAGAGAAGATTGACTTGACTAATAGGCCTATATGTTTCATTTAAGTAATGGAATAACACACATTTTATTTGGAATGTTATATCCCATATCAAAATATGAAACTATGGTTGTGCAAGAGTAATCGGGTATCTCGCTCGCAAAACTTTTAAAATTATTTGGCTTTCCAACCTTTCGATGTTGAGCGTACCTGATGAAGGTTATTCCAGAAGCACTGTGTGCGCACTCAATTTGATATCTACGTTGTATTATCAATTCCAACGGCTGTGTATTGGCTATGTAAAGCGCTTAGATTAATTTTTAATTAATATTGGCGCTATATAAGCATATTTAATAATACTAATAATAACGAGTTTCTTTTCCACCCTTAGTACTCAGGAGAAAGTCCAAGTGCGCTAAAAGAAATTCGCTATTTTAAAATTGGTTTATTGATTTATATAAGATATGGGGACAACTCCCCATAAAAGACACATTTTAAGGTTTCATTCAGTTACCTCTTTCTATAAATTTAAGTGCATATCAATTTCTGAAGAAGATTAACCTTTGTGTGTACGGTGATTTCTCATTATTTCCATTTTCAATCAACACCATCGTCGTACCAACAACTTAATGCCAAATTAGATATTATATATATTGTGGATTCTACATGTTGATGAATATTATTGACGTGGTGTAAGTAGTATAGTAATGTACAGTTAGTAGATATTGATTGCTAAAACTAAGATTCATGTTCTTCAGACATATATATCATGATGGGGTTTAGCTAACCTGTATTAAGCTCACTCTCTAAAATCTAAATTATTTCAAATATTCAAATGTACCTGGTGAAGATTATTTAAACCCCGCCTTCCAATATTTTATTTTTATTAAAGTTAATATGTGTCCTCAGTTAAGTGAGGATTACTTTTTGAGAAAGCCCACTACCATAAACGTTACTAGGTTGCTTCATTTGTACCTACAACATGGTGTAAGGAGTGTTATCTGTAGCACATATGTGTACATACATAATTAAATCTGACATATTAATCTGACATTCGTCGTAGTATAAGTAGTATTATCAGTAACACATGTGTGTACATTTATTATTTTATCTGACGTCAATCTCAAAGTGGGAGGGATTCTGTTACAATACAAAGCAAATACTAAGAGTACAGACAAACAAACGAAGTTGCATTACTTCATTACAAGCAGGCCAAGAACTTGTGCATCTATATTCATTTTAATTTTAGCTTAATTAATTACTATCATCTAAGTATATCTTTTGTTTAGTTTATCATAAAGACAGTCTGTTCTCCTAAATTTCTACATACACGTTAGAGAACACTGAAGTGGCAATCTCAAATGGACAATCCAAAGAAAATGACAACATAGTGTACAGGAAGCGAAGAATTACAAAACACAACATGTATTGGACACCACTATGCGCAAGCAAACACATATGACGTAATTAAGACATTAGCCCCTCCTAAAAATAAGTGGTGGTAAAGACGAACCAAACCTCGTTCTTTTGTTCTTTTGCGACACCCNCCCCCCCCCCCCCCCCCCGAATAACCAAGTAATTGTCTGTGCATGGAAGTGTTTAACACAAATACAAATACTTTAATTGATATCTTGAATTGAGTTTTCGTTGAGTATATTGACAATGAAAGTCCAGTGCTTAACATTCCATCAAAATCACGTGGTCTTGGAGACGAAAACAAGAAAATAAAACGTCTGAAGGGATGGAAATGAGTCGAAAGAAGCGTATTTCATGTCTTTACCTTTTGTGAACTCCACATCATTTTTTCGTTCGTCACTACTCCCATTTGTTTTTAGGCGAATCCTGTTTTATTCGTTATTTTTATCTTTTTACATATCTGTTGCGTTCGTGATAGTAGCTGCGATTACAGATACATATCCAACCATGTGTTTTCATCACTTACGTTTTAGGTTCGAATCCCGCTCATAGCAAGATGTACTCGATACAACATTATGTGATGAAGTTAGTCAGTGATTTGTGACAGGTCAGATGTTTTCTCCGGGTACTGATGTTTCCTCCACCAATAGAACTGACTGCCATGATATAGCTGAAATACTGATAAACATAATAAACCTAATCTTAGCCATAACACTAACCCGTTTATTGTTATCAAGCACGATGTTCGTGTTATTGAAGAGTAAGTCGACAGATGTCACTAGTGAAGTAGAACTCATATTTCCTTCCGGCGAAACAGGGTTGAATCCTGTTTTTATGGGTTGTTGCTGAGCAATGTATATATGTCAGTGTGGTGTTTTGTAGATCAATGTACATTATTTAGTCCCTCTTTCTCCTAGCCATTTTATTGTTTATCCTTCAACCTATGGCTTCAGATTAAAACATTTTCAAACGTTTCTTAGAACACTCACCAATAGGACAATGCACAAGCATATGATAGGGTTTTATCGGTTAAAATGATGTCTCCCCACGTAATATCGAAGTGTCAGGTAGGAGTCATACACGTATATAAACAAAGTGAAAACATGCACAGATTCGCCCATACAATTTCATAGCTAAGGTTACGTAAATTGTATCATAAATGCTGTTGTCAGTTCATTCATATAATTTAGAATCTAAGTTTGTTTTGAATATCAATATACTATTTTTGTCAGGACATCAGTACACTTTTCTATGTTGACTATAGCTCTATTTACGACTAAAACTTTCTACACCAAAACAATTTTGCCTAAAATCCCAGAAGACGTTTATTTTTTCATATGCTATCACTCATTTTTAGAAAAAAATGAGACACTTCAGATATAATGAAAGAAATCAAATACATATGCAGTTATGTCGACTCAGTCAAAAAAGTATGACGAACCGATTACATCTAGCAACTTATGTTTTACTTCGTCAAAAACAGTAATTATACTTCTATATTTTGGGTTGATAATTACTGGTACAGTAAATAATTAGTTAACAATTTGTCAATAATGTAGTGTCAAATACTATGGTTAATCTCCCTCGGGCATATATTCTCCCTCTTGTAAAATTTGAGTCATCGAGGGTATCATCCATCCAGCAGTCAGTGTTTTGGATTTCCATGTATTATATGATTTATAAATTATTGCTAATGATATTTATAATTCATAGCTAATGCAATTATTATTACTTTCAATGTCATAATAATATTTAAAACAATATACAATATACTGGATGTTGTATGTCAGTAATGTAGATGTTGTATATTGTGTCATGATATGTAAGATAATCTACACAGGTACCGTAGCACATAAGATGAAATCATATCATATACACAAGTACTTACCTTGCAGATGATTATAATATTTAATTTCATTAAAATAAGTAAAATGAAAATAACACTTACTCAAAACTGAAAAAGAATAAAAGTAAATCATTAATTATTGTTTAAAACTCTCATAAATAAACCTACACTACAATAATAATAAACTTTCAATGTATTGATTGTCTATACAATGGAAACATTATACAGTGGCGGTGAAATAAAATAATTGATATAATATTACCACAGTAAATAACGTAAGTGTATTACTCATATACGGTAGTACATCAATAAATGTAAATGTGCAAGTGAAATATCAAACGAGTTGTGTACAAATACATGTAATCAAACAGAACTATACCATCTGTGTATTACATGTACAACACACTGAATCTCAAACCATGTAATCAAACAGAACTATAACATCTGTGTGTTACATGTATAACACACGGAATCTCAAACCATGTAATCAAACAGAACTATAACATCTGTGTATTACATGCATAACACACGGAATCTCAAACCATGTAATCAAACAGAACTATAACATCTGTGTATTACATGCATAACACACGGAATCTCAAACCATGTAATCAAACAGAACTATAACATCTGTGTATTACATGTACAACACACGGAATCTCAAACCATGTAATCAAACAGAACTATAACATCTGTGTATTACATGCATAACACACGGAATCTCAAACCTTGTAATCAAACAAAACTATAACATCTGTGTATTACATGTACAACACACGGAATCTCAAACCATTTAATCAAGCAGAACTATAACATCTCATGTGTATTACATGTATAGCACACGGAATCTCAAACCATGTTAAATGTCTTGTTGTATAAGTATCATGAGGTCATCATATATGCAGGCAAAATATGAAAAGTAACGCAAAAAATCAACTGACCAATATTTCACATCACTAACAGTTGTAATTCACTAATATGTATATTTTATATTTCTATCAATGCATACAATATGTTTCGTTACTTGATCGTGTGTCTAAGTGTAATAAACATTGAAGATATACCAAGGGGCAATCAAAAATGGACATTCCAGAGAAGCTGGGAAACAGGGGACACAATCCGATGACAAACAAAAACAGACACAAGACAATAAGTGTTTGACACCACTATCCGCAAACAAACATAACTAACGTAAATAAGACATGACCTCTCCTACAAACCGTCATAAAGTATAACCAAATAAAAAACACGAATAATATACAAGTCCTTGGGAACAACAAACCCAAAGGAAAGAAATAGAATAGACAATTACAATATAATGGTTAATATACAGGACAGACAATTAAAATATAATGTTTAATAGACAGAATAGACAATTAAAATATAATGGTTAATAGACAGAATAGACAATTAAAATATAATGGTTAATAGACAGGATAGACCATTAAAATATAATGGTTAATAGGCAGGATAGACAATTAAAATATAATGGTTAATAAACAGGATAGACCATTAAAATATAATGGTTAATAGACAGGATAGACAATTAAAATATAATGGTTAATAGACAGGATAGACCATTAAAATATAATGGTTAATAGACAGGATAGACAATTAAAATATAATGGTTAATAAACAGGATAGACCATTAAAATATAATGGTTAATAGACAGGATAGACAATTAAAATATAATGGTTAATAGACAGGATAGACAATTAAAATATAATGGTTAATAAACAGGATAGACCATTAAAATATTATGGTTAATTTCAAGTGTCAAATGGTACTATCAGAAATAACTGATATTGACCCCTTGCAATTAGATTAGGAATTAAAACATGCAGACAATTATCCCATCTACGCGCCCTCACCTATGAAAGAATCACATTTATATTAAAAGTGTTGCCGTGGAAACTTTCAATGCAGATGTAAGGAAATATGATATGTAGACACAGAGAAGAATAGTTAGGTCTCATTGAGATGATGACAGTTTTATCAGCATTTTATAATTGGATGAACAGGGGGAAAGATAAGAGATTTCTCTCTCAACCAGCTTGTTTCATTGACTCTCTTTGTAAATAGCTTAATTATTTATTATTAATTTTAGTTTGTTTGTTCTTTTATTTTAGTTTATGAATGCACTTATTTCATATAATGGAAAGGGTTTTGTATTTTTTCCCTTCTAGTTTGTTCTGTATGAAATTATGTTAAAAGACATTTCATTGGCCATTAAAAATTCTTAATTTAAAAGGTTTCTCTTGATTGGTTGTTTTAGATATTGAATTTCGAATCTCGAATTTCGAATTTCAGATATTGAATCTCGAGTTTCGAATCTTGAATCTTGAATGATCCTTCTGGGCTTTCGTAGATATCCCATATCAGACTATGGTGTACAATAATAATCAGATACATTATTAATATATTTCACCGGCTGCGAATAGCTGTAAGTAAAATATACAGTACTATTGAGACAAAAGAAGAGGTCCGTATTGGACATAGTGGGGTTCTTTTTTCAGCCTGACTACTCAGGTGAAGTCCGAGGTGCGCAAAACGAAATGTGTTATGTCCAATACAGACAGCTTTTTTTTGTTGCAATAGTAATGTATCCAACTTGTACAATAACACTATTATTGCAAAAACATATTCCAACTACAACTTTAAAATGGGTTTATTGATTTGTATATCGCCAAGCGAGTGTGCCTTTCATTAAATATCAAAGATTAGAAATAATACAACCTTACGTTTTTTTTTCTTGTTAATTTATATCGGAAAATATAATAGAGTAATTTAAAAGAATAATGTTATTATTATCTTAAATCCATTGAATTGATAATGTAACCAATAAAACATTAAAACATACATTCTGTTATTGTCAATCGAGTGCGAATTTATGGTAACTGTAATACACATATTATTGGATGACAACTATAATGACTTACACACATTTGATATGGAAATCGATTTTGCGCATCAATTTTATCTACACTGCTTTCGTCAGTAAAGGAAAGACTGGTCATTTAACAACGGTATGTAATATTTATACACATATATATTTGCAGGCATTCAAATATCCAATCGACAAACACACTTTGCACAATAGCAGTGTACCAAAGCTTGATTTTCTTGATAGCACAACGTTTGTGCTTTGTCATCATAGATACTTATTCAAGAATGAATTCAATATAGAACAGATATAAATCAAGGTTTAAGAGACTACAAAGGTTGGATAATTCCACATCTAGAAGAAGGAATCTGAGTGTAAGAAAAATTGCCGATACAAAAGAAGTAATATGAAAGACCATATAATGTCCAAAGGACATGATGGGCATGATACAAATCTGATTACAAACAATTTATATTCACAAAGGATATTATTGTGTACGATATTTCTACTTGACGGTAACTGTAAGGTCTACAACATTTATCACTGATTACGTAGGAATGATAGCTGTCCTTCCTCCTAAATATCTCTAATATGTACTCAAGAACAATTTGAAGATACCAAAGAAATAATTAGAAGCCGTAAATGAGAGGACAGACAATGTAGTTGTTAAAAGATACAAAAAAGGACAAAAGGACAAACAATGATCTGTAATACACTACACAGAACACTAAGGTTTGATAATGAAATGTATACTCCATTATCTCTTTGTTTTATAGCTTAAAACATTGATAGCATATACAACAACAGCTTTCAATTCTAGATATAGGATAACCTTAATATTATCTTTGTACATAAATTAGTACTAATCTAGTACTATCAATAAGTTGTACTTGTTGGTGTATATGTGGAATCAGACGAAATATTTAATTGTCTATAACATACAGACTTACAATTTATTTGTATACACCAACGCGACCAGTACAGTAGTTGTTTTTGATTTTATTTCATAAATGTAAAGAATTTAGACAACGCCGCAGGCACGAAACCGAAATCTGAAATAAAACAAACCAACATCAGTGCAAACATAGAGATAAGATCAAGTTACTGACTCATTTAATATCGACGTAATATGTCTACTGTTCTGACGATATAATTTTTACCATTAATCCCAAGAAATGCATTGCTAAGTAAAGCTGAATGTTTAGAAAATAACAAAACAAAAACAAAAAGCATCAACATCATTCAGCAATTCCTTAGCATTTTTCAATTTCTGAGATTTCCGGTAACTTATTTGCCTTTCCAATCTTTTTCCTTTGATGATCATTCCAGAAACTCGTCGTGTCCATCAAATTTTATTTAAATTGTACTATCAATCTCCAACAATCATTAGATTGTATTATAGCATATAATTTTTTGATGTTGAAAAGTTGTGTTTTTTTCTTGAACGGAGAATATCACATGTTTAAATGAGAACAATTTGAAGATACAAAAAGGGTAACCAGAAACCGTAATTCAAAGACGGACATACACCACAAAGGGCAAGCCAAACATCACAAAAGGACAAACAACGATCCATAAAACATAATATAAAAAACTAATCATATAACAACATGAACCCCACTTAAAAGCAGTGGTGCTCCAGGTGGGTCAGCAGATCCTGCTTCCCATGAAATCGTGTTGTACACCAGTATACGAGGATAACTATAAATGACATAAACAAAACATGACCCAAATCGAACATCGATTTTACGTGGAAATTGTAGCGGACATCACAATATGAAATACACGGACGAATGTAAATGCTTCGGAACATACACGGAACATTACTGTGTTCATTTTCACATGTATACTGTGATGACTTCAACTTATTCACATGGAACTCTTGCTTCAGTAATTTGCCCATTAGCAGGAACCTGGTATCATCGAAATCATGATAGGAACCAAACGAAGGGGTAATAAAGAATGGACATCGATATTATATTTCTTCTAAAATGTAGTTTATTCAACAAGTGATTCAATTTGTGCTAAAAAAAACTATTATAAGTGGTCGTAAGTCTATATGTTTCATCTAAATAATGGAATAATACACATTTTATTTTGAATCTGATGTCCCATATCAACATATGGTTGAGCCATAGTTGTCGGGTATTTTATCAATGGCACCGGATGCGTATTGGATATAACGGTTTTCTTTTTCAGTACTCAGAACGAGGCGAAGTGCGATAAATGAAATTCCCTATATCCGAAACGGGAAGCTTCTATTGGTTCAATAATAATAGAATTAAAATCAGTTGATTTATTTATATAATATATGAGGAAAACTACCCGCCAAAGGCATATATTAAGGTTTCATTCAGGGACCTCTATATACAAGATTAAGTGTATATCAATGTCTGAAGAAGATTAACCTTAGTGATTACGATGATTTCTCATTAATTTCCATTTTCAGTCAACGCCATCGTAGTGCCAATAACTTAAGATTAAATTAGATAGTATAGATATTACGAAACCTTCCTTTTGGTGACTAGTATTGGCATAATGTAAGTAGCATAGTGTATATATATTACGAAACCTTCTTTTTGATAACTATTATTGGCATAATGCAAGTGGCATAGTGCATAGATATTACGAAACCTCCCTTTTGATGACTATTATTGACATAGTGTAAGTAGCATAATAATGTACAGTTAGTAGGTAATGATTGCTAAAACTAAGGTTCATCTTATTCAGACATAGATAGCAGTATTGGGTGTTGGTTAAACTTGTATTAAGCTATTTAGTTTTCTTACTCTCAAAGATCTTAATTATTGTCTAATATTCAAATGTACCTGTTGAAGACTATTTAAACCACGCCTTCCAATATTTTATTTTATTAAAGTTAATATGTGTCCTCAGTTAAGTGAGGCCTACTTTTTCAGAAAGCCTAGTATCATAAGAGTTACTCCGTTGCTTTATTTGCACTTCCATAATTATCGTTACTATATGAATTAATAATGTTTCTGATATGAATATAAAAATACGATGCAGTCTGATATTGGTTCATTGGACTTTCCTAATTATGAATTAAAAATAACTATTAATCAACTTTTAGTCAGTTTCTTGATTGAATACGACACTGAAGGCCAATCCAGTAGAGAGTCCATCGGATACAAAAGGATATTCAGATTTAAAAAGTATTTATTTTCATATTTGTTGATCGGTCACTTTTGGAAAATTTATTAAGTATAGTTGTTTCAAAGATTCGGTAGTTTCAATATATGTGTAATCATGTTTCTCATATGTATATACATGTATGATAAAATATTATTGTGTTGCTAGTTAAATTTATCTTAGCCAGTCTGATTGCATACGATAAGTTAGAAAAAAATCAATACAGGTAGGTATTTAAGGACTGTTTTGAAGTCGTGACAGCTTCATTCACTTGCTGACTGACGGAAAAACGGAATGGCGTAATTTGAGCGGTCTGATAATGGTAGGACAATCATAGTCGAAGAAGCTTTATACACAATATTAGTGTTGAGGTGTACACCACATGAAATATTTAACAATTCATGTGGCATGTCATTTGAAGCCACGGCGTAATTATTACACTAGCTATGTTTTTGTGTCCCGAAAGTTGCTGCACTGCACGAATTCTTGTTCATTTATTTCAACATCAACGAAAGTTGGAGCTTAAGAATTGTTCATTTGTTTTCCATTATTCACTTCATTTAAACCTTCTGTTGAAATGACTGGTATATGTAAATCTGCGGAATCATTTACGTGAAGAGAATCAGAGGAATCAGGATTGTCCGTGTTTGTTTTGTTTTGAAATGTCTACAAAGAAGCTATACCAAGACACATGTTTAAAAGTTTATTTGATTCATTCTCATCAAGTTCATAATTCAAGTCTATAGTTCCAATATGTTCATCCAAGAAATCAGTGTTCTGGTCCCATTCTATGCTTGACATGTTCGTTTTGTTTTGCTTTGTTTTCCGGAAGCAGACCATGTTTTGATATCCATTTATGGATACATTTTTAAAATTGTAATTGAAAATATTTTTTATTTTGATTATTTATTAGTGGGTCTACATACATATTTTTAATATTCAAAATTAGTAAGAAAAATCTCGAGTACGTTGAGATTTTCCCGACGAAGATTCCGCAATGTTTCCAAAGACTTCAATGGGGTTTTCCCCGCATTCCTAACGTATGACGTAGCGAAAGTAGTTCTGACTGTGCATCTTGTATCATATATGTATGTGATACAGCGTGTTCTACCACATATGGTGTATTAGCAAAATAGATGTATTTCTATAGAATACATACTTTATGTTAGATGAAGACTGATACTGTTTCATTGGAGTTATCGTTATGCATGAATTAATAGTAACTATTATGCAACTGTTAGTTAGTTGATTGATTGAATACTTCAATGAGGACTAAGCCAGTGGAGAGTCAATCCGAATACAAAGGTTATTTAAATTCAAAATTTATTGATATTTGTATTTCTTGATCAGCTTCTTTTTAGAAAATTTATTGAGAGTATCTGTTTGAATGGTTCTGTAGTTTGAATAAAGGTGACAAGGAAATAATATTAATGTGTTGTTACTGATATGTTGTGATAAAATCACCTCCACTACACATAAAGAATAAAATTTAACACAGTTTAAACCTACGTATTAAAGAAGGGCATACATACGGTCTTTGTCCGTCGTCAAGATTGTCCGTATTATGATATTTGAAGCTCAACTCCTTATATACACAAACGAACAGAACAAGCTTGACGGATACAGATACAGAATAAAAGCTACATAGTATACCGGTAGTTGTGTATATTGATTGATCGATTGATATAGTTAAAGTTTAATGACAATTACAATGGTCCTAGTAGTGTACTCATGTGTTTCATGAAACGCATTATTATGTGGTGTCGGTTGTTTTAGATTTAAGATTGACATAAAAAAGATATAAGTCTGCAATATAATGCAAGGTACTGTGAAACAACAAATGTAAAGTAATATAATATATCAATATAGTTAAATGTATGGACAGATAAGATTGACAAGTACTTACCAAACAGGTGGTTATAAAGTTTATATAATTAAATAAAAAGAACAATAATGAACATAATACTTACGTGAAACTGAAAAAGAAATAAAAGTAAATAATTAGATATAGATTAAAACTGTCATAAATAAAACTGCAATACAATATTATAGAACATTTAATGATGTTGTGGTCCATACAATGGACACATTATACAGCGTATGTGAAATAAAAATGATTGAAATGATCTAACTACAGTAAATAACATAGATATGTTACTCATATACGGTAGTACATCAATAAATATAAATGTGCTAGTGAAATTTAATGTACACATACATGTAATCAAACAGAACTATGAAATCGGTACCTCCGGAGTATTACGTGTATTAGAATATCTCACATTTTATAAATTATTACGATTTTGCAGTATTTTACATCAAAGTAATCAAACACAACTATGGCATCGGTGTATTACATGTATATATATATATACAATATATATATATATATGTATATAAAGGTCTGAAATTTAAACCAACTAGTGTTAGAATTAGATTTTTAAGCCGTCACATTTGTGTTCTTCCCTCGACGGGATTTGAATTTACACCATTGATACACTGTAGCACCAATCACTTAGCCTTAAGTCCAGCGATCTAGACCCCTAGACCACATCCGATCCATAAAAATGGAGCTTCAATAATCGCAGTGTTACATTGTCTCGTAAGGAAAATCTAGAGATAGACATAAGACATGTGTCTAAGCGTGTGTAGATGGTACATATATACTCAATATTATAATTTGACAGCAATCCAACTCAGCAATGTTTAATATATTGTATAGGATAATGAAGAATTAATTATACAGTCACAGGAAATAAAGTATATTATTATATGACTTCAGATAATGTCTTTTTCCGATTGGCTGATGTCCCTAGTAACGCTCTTTATAAAACATTATAATCACCTCATGGTTTTGTTTACCTGGTTGGAATGTTATAATTACCTGGTGTGACGTCACGCCAGGTGAATATAACATTCCAACAAAGTAAACAAAAGAACATTTCGTGATCAAAGCTTATTTAAAGGGTGAAAGAAACATATACAATGTGTCAAATAATAAAACAATTAATGACTTTCAGTTCGGTGGATTACAGGATTTATTAACCAAAGAATAATATATTTACCTCTGGCCTCGGTAAATATAATATTCTTGGGTTAATAAATCCTTGCATCCACTTCATTAAAGGTCATTAATTGTATATTATACAAACGTCTAAGCAAGTGAAAACATACAATATATCTGTCCTACTGGATCTCAAAGTTACTTGTGATACTAGGTTAATACTAAATATTAAATATTATATACATCTGAAAATTAAACCAAACAGTGTTAGAATTAGATTTTTGAGCTGTCAATTTGTTGTTCTTCCCTCGACGGGATTTGATTTCACACCAATGATACACTGCAGCACCAATCGCTCTGCCTTAAGTCCAGCGCCCTTAAGCGCAGCGCCCTACACCACTCGACCACATCTGCTCCTTAAAAATGGAGCTTCAATAATCGAAGTGTTACCTTGTCTCGTAAGGAAAATCTAGAGATAGACATATATATATACATAGCACAAGGAAACTCAAACCAGCATCACCATTAAATATAGCATAACTATGTCATGATATACACAGGTACATTCCGGGTAAAATAACTTTAAAATAATCAACTAATCAATATTTACAAAAGCTTAACAAATAAACAAACAAAAAACAAGATAAAAAGACAAAAAAAAAAAAAAAAACCAAAACGATATTGTGTAACATGTCTAGACAATTTAAGTTGTTTCTTTGTTCATACTGTTTTAAATAGGGGCACCTCTCAGTATATTTGTAAACTTACTAGATACATTTATATTGCAGCATGTAATAAGAAACAAAAAACATCAACATAAGCTAAACAGATGGTAAACCATGTGTACATATCAAACATTGGAGAGACGAAAACATAAACATGGTTAATCTACCTGCAGCTAAGCCTAGTACTAAACTCGTACATATACCCAGATAATATTTAACTTCGTTTGCAACACGAGGAGGATATTTTCTTTATATGCTTTTCGAATCGTGTCTGATGTATGCATACATGATCAAAGCTATTTCACGTATATTGTCCAATTTGATAATCGGATAAGTCATCTTAATGAATAAACAGTACCAAGGAGAAAATATTACCTTCACAACTGAACACCAAAGGAATCGTAATACGTTCTAATTTTATGTTATTCGGTGACTTCATGAAATCCCATATATAATATTCTTCGATAATGCTTATAATATGGAGAATTCATTGGACCGTGGTGAAAGGAAGTGATTCAATATTACTATTTATATATTCATCTACAAAAAGAAGAGACAATTACAAAGTCAACCATCTATCTATTTTTACGACGTTTTTATAATTTGTCTGGTTCAATGCATATATGTGTCATCAATCTGGAGAATATCGGTCAGAAAACGTTAGAGAAAACCGAACGTGTAGCTAAGAGTGGACAATTTATAAATATGAGCCATATTGGCTCAAGTCCAAGAACGATCACACACAGGAAAGAATAAAACAATAATGAGGAACACTAACACCATCAGAAAGAGATTTACAACTCGGGGTATATATTTATATCCTCATTAAAATGTACCAACTGATGTTTAAAATGAATTTGTTTTAATCGAATTTATTACACCTATTATGCAATGTAAATTGTTGGCATTCATTACAAAGCCGAATCAAAGAGCATTAAATCGACAGAAAACAACACTTACTCCCTTAAAATAGGTCCATTTAATTGATATAATCACAACAAGATTCAATAAAAAGGCATGTAGGCACTTGAATGTATATTTGCCTTCCAAATTAATTAAAGAAATCTCACACAAGTAGACCAGCTTTTAAAACAGTATTTGAAAATAGTGTGGTATATAATTTCATGAAATAATTCCCATGTTTTGACTAACTTATGAAAATTGATTTTATAATTGTCGTCAGTTTTAGGTAACTTACATAATACTGACATTCCACCTCATTAGCGGTTTGTGTACAACATGAAATGACTACTACAAATAAGTGAAAACAGTGATTATTACATACATGATGAAATTGTAGTCAGATTAATAAGTATTCAATACGGTGAAAATTCCAGCCAACACATGAACATGTTCAAAGAGAAAGGAAGTCTAGATCCATAAGTTGATATTAATACCTCTTCAGGTACAGGGTATACGTCATCCGAAATCGATATTTCGCTGATTTCCTTGTCAAAATGCTTGCGGCAGCATTTATAGTGTGACTTTCGTTAGATGTATGGGCTACATTGCTCAAACCATGAACATTTGCCGAATGGATGTCTACTTTTATGCGCGTTGCAACACCAATAGCTTCAGGAGTTGAGATGGCACTACTATAATTAAGGCTTGGCATACTCTGATCTTAATTAAGAAACGTCGCTGGCAATGGATATGCCATGTACTAAGAATGGATGTCAATTCTCACCCGCGCATAGCATTCAGTTGGACACCAGAAGGGAAGAGAAAAAGATGAAGACCAAAAGAAACATGGAGACGTACCATCGAAAAGGAGAGGAAAGAGTTTGGTTTCTGATCGTGGACAGAGGCTGTAAGATCAGCACAGGACAGAAGAAATGGCGAGAACTTGTTTCCTGCCCTATTCTTCACAAGGAGAGAACTAATTAAGTCAAAAGTAGGTCAATACTCTGACCTTGCTGTGGTTGTATTACTATCAATTCACCAAAATGTCGTTCCAATTTATGTTGTAGTCTGTGTGATGTATAACTTTCCTTTCGATCAGAGGGCAGAAATTTGGTGAAAAAAAGTTGTAGCAGTTCGGTCAACGTGAATATATTTTAGTGAGTTAGCAAGTCATCTTCGATAGTTGAAGTGAAGGATTGAAATAAGTTGTCATGTTTAGATGTTAAATAGTCTTCACTGTCGTCCTTAATTCTTTTGAGTAAGTAATTTGCCATATCAGTAGCATGACATACTACATTCTCTGAAAATCCATCATTAGTAATCTTTGTACCATTTCTCCATCATCGGTCAGTGTTGCCATGTTAAAAAAGTCGTTTTGTTCTCTCATCTGATGTAATTATGTGTAATGTTTTGTCTCGTTTACATGTCTTGCATTGACAGAACACGTATACAGAACAGTCTATATCAAAAGATCTACTGGACCGAATAAGAACAATACTACTCACTGAGGTAGCATTTATAATGGGTCTGGAAAAATTGTGAGCAGTATTAGAAAATACAGAGGCTGACAAATTATGTTTACTTTTAAAAGACTTGTATCAACTTCGATGATATTGAACGATTTATTCTGTGTGTACATTTTCAATTGTGTTAAACCCGTCAATTAATCTCCTATCAACGTCATCTTTCTGCTTAACTATACCAGAGATGAGTGTACAACGGCGTTTACTCGTTGAACAATTGCTCTGATGAAAACAACTAGCATATAACACAGCGTTGCCAATTAATAAAAGGCCTTCCCCTTCCTTGCTACTTTAGTAGGACTTTGGTGATCAGACATATCTTAAAAATAACCTTTAATTTCAACGAAATAAGTGATCTATTTAATGGAAAATATAACAGAGCAGAAATAGTTTGCTTAAATGTCAACACAAATACAATATTCGCTCCCAACGTTGACTCGTCTCATCGTAGTAATCGAGTAATGTACAGAGTTATTCGGGGTGATTAGCATACGAAACACACTTCGATAGAAGATGAGCAATCAGTTCCGGAACACAATTGCAATTCAAACAATAACAAATAACTCTTTCCGATTTTTCCGCGAATCGATCTTAATGTGAAATGCAATTGACATTGTCAATACTATTTAAAACATTTAACATCGGAAATAATTTGCAAACTATTTAACACTACATGTAAGTACAATGTAGAGAACACTTTTATGAAACCGAACAAAATCGCAAATTATATTGGAAATCTGCATTATTGCTAAACATAAAGATATGCCGTGTTGTCCGACGTATATTGCGTAAATAAAACGCATGCATTTATTTTCAAAAGTACATGTACAAAGATTATATGCTTTTCTGCTGTAGTACGTGTATCAGTTTATTAGAATGAAATTTTAAAATTAATGTCAAATAAACAAAAACTGTACCGTACGATATCGTGACGACAGCTTAAAATATTAAATATAATCATTTTACTTTTATTTAAAACAAAATTTAGCTGCATGTGAGGTGGGTGCATTAAACTCGACAACAAAATATCATTTTGAAAATTGTCACTTCACTATAAGTACAATCAGTGCTTATTACATACAAGATGAAATCGCAGAGAAATTAATAAGTAATCAATATTGTGAAAATTTCACCAATTAATGTTTAAACAATAATCTCTGTAAGCTTTTAAAATTGTAACAGACGTGTCTTATTCTTTTGTGAATAACAGTGAATTTAACATATATCAGAATTGTGTTTAACCTAGTGACAGGATTTACGTAAAAGCAAGAAATTGCAATAAATTTGATTTCATTGAAACTTACACATAAAACCAGATATCATTATTATTTTTTTTTGTTATTCAAGTTTTTCAATATGAGTTAGTGTTTTGTTTTTAACTATTATTTCTGTTCTATGTATACTTGATCAAGTCTGTGTGGTGCATTTTTCCTGTTTGATAATGTGATAAGGAGGTAAATAGTTTTCATGAACACAAGATAGCAAGGAGACAATATTGCATTACAATTGTATTCCAAGATGGACCGGAATATAATAAAAGACATTCTAATTTTATGTATTCATACTGTACTGTATTTCGTACATGCGCATTGTCGGAACAATCATCGATGTCATTTCTGACTCGTTTTATGTGTTATTTACATGAAGGTAGTAAAAACAGCATGTTAGTTTTACCTCTTTACATATTCATTTACCAGACAAAAATACATCTACCGACACTGACTTTGACATTGACTTTGACACATTCTGGGTACTAATTTATTCTAAAATTTGTTAGTACTCTACTACTTTAAGCTGCTAACACAAAAATGCAACCAATCTGGACACTATCAGTAAATTAATGCTAGAGGAAACAGCAATCCAGAATGAACAAAACAGACGAACAGGTAACATTTGGCACCAATAAAAGATCGGGCATGCGAAACACAAATGACTTATCAGATGAGTAACACGGACTCGGCCAAAAATACGGAACGGGTATTTGTCTATATCTGAAAATACCTACAGTTAACGTTCTGGTCAATGGATTTCGTAATAAGAAACAGTTCTCATACAATATTCTCCTCAGATAATAACACAAGGCATCCGTATCATGTATCATTTTTATTTTACATGAGCAACACTATTTTCGTATAAAATACAACACACATTTTGATATCGGTGCTAAATATCTGTCACAACCTCTGACTTTTATGGATTAGTTATTCCCCTTTGGTAATCAAACGCCTTACGTAGAAGTTTTGACTTTGTCATACAGAACAGTATTTGTTTATATATGAAAAAAAAATACTGTCAACGTTAAGATTAATGGAATTCGTAATAAGAAGTAGTTATCATACAACCTTCCCCTCTGATAATAGTACAACGAAGCCATATCATGTATGATTTTTAATTATTTTCCTATAAAATATAAGGAACATATTGATATCGGTGCTAAGATCTGCTACAAACTGTGACTGTCATAGATTAGTTCTTTCGCCTTGGTAATGTAATCAAGCGCCTTACGTCGAAGTAATGACGTTGTCATACAGAACAATATACAGTGTACCGTACCTTAAAATAACATATATGCAAATATTATTCAAACTAAGGCTCATATTTCTCAGGAATAAGTAACCTTAACTAATTTCGTCTATCATAATTTGGATCTTTGGATATCTTGCTCTGAAAGACATCTACATAGTTTGGCTTGCCAATCTTTTGATTTAAATATAACTTATGTATGTACATTTTCATATAATATGTAATTGAATCATATATCACATGGTAATTTATTTGAAGATCCAGAAAAAAACAACTATATCCAAGCTGCAATGGTTCGTTCCCATCTCAGACATTTGAATTACAAAATACCGGTTTACTTCCCATCCATTGTACTTAGGTGTGGTGTGCATTATAGCAAAGCAACATGGTGATCCTGGTCAAAAAGGTAAATGTTTTACGATTATTCCCTCGTTATAATAGATCGAATAAGTGAGTACTTGCTGTTTAAAGTAAATTGAGTAAGAGTTGAACGTTTTAATTGATCGTGGCAGTAATAAAGCGAAGAAATAAACGTTTCGTTTTTAATCAATGAAAATGATCACGGTTGTTTTAGATGACAGTGGATACATTTTTGATAAAGTCATTGCAATATTATTACAAAGAATGACTTTGGCTTTGTACACTGTCAGTGTTTGTCGAATACTATTTTTTGTGAGAAATCCATGAAAACACTATTAACTTAAATCTACAATGTAAACGTAAATACAACTGTTAATTCTCCCAGTCTTTATAACCTAACATGTAAGGTCCGAGTTTTCACATCTGAAATGTAGTAAATATCACGGTAAATATATCATTCTCCTCTGTGTTTATCATAAATAACTCTTAAAAGCCATAGTTGTTTGGAGCAGTAGCTAGGGGTAAAATTGTCGTATATCTAGTATATCCTCCCAATCCATATTATAATTCCCAACACATTCTAATGTGTCACACAGTACCATACGGTGGTACACTTTGAAGAAAGATTCAAACGTATACATAAGGATGTGGCGATGGTCGCACTCAAATCATGTAGCGCTGTTTAATTCAAGAAAGTTTCCACTCATAAGTTTAATTAAATTGTATAAATGACATTAACAATAAATCAAGAAACTAGAAATACTATTTTCAGATATGTGTACAAAACAAGAAATGAAAACGTGTGATTTAAAATGCACGGAATTTTGATTTTAGCAAGGAAATGGAATGCTGAAAAGCATTAGGTAAATCATTAGCAACCTGGCGATGTCATTGTTTTGTAGTCTTTAGATTGCTATATTAAGTATGTTACCAGCAAAAATGAATATGTAACGGAACAAGATGACCATCGTTAATGTTTGTATAAACTATGAATCTGTAAAATACATAAAATGACTTGGACATGTTGTCCATGATTTTTCCGACAATACGGCATTGTTTTCCAAACCAATGAATACGTGATATTAGAATGTTATGTTTACGTTACTTCCACATTTACATGTCATGCTCACATATGTCTAAATATCCTTATTTAACGGTCGGAATCAGGTGATGCTACATCTTTGTGGGGCAGGTTGATGTCAGCCTGGTTATGATGGATCGAAAGAGCAAGCAAACAAGTTTGTCTCGGATGAAGATGCTGCTCTTGATGTGTCTGTATATAGGTCAGAAAAGGTAATTTGCAAGTGAGATACATCAGGGAGTCATAGGACTAATGTACAAACAGTACCTCATAGTCTAACGATCGTTTTTTATGTTATAAATGAAGGAGCTAATCCGTTTTTTCTGGCTGTGGGGTTGATGTTGTAGTTTTATAAATAATGCAATAAGTGTGACGGTTTGATACCTCGTCGAATGTCTAGAGAAGTTATAGGAGGATAGTGTCGTGTAGCAAATGTACACGTGGGGAAAACTAGCTGGTAGATATAATAATAAAACTGGTTTCAGATAAATGTTATATTAATGAATCCAAATAATAATTTACAAAACAAATAAACAATGTTCACATATGTAAGTCCTCAATAACAATTACGGTAAGTCCAGTATAACAATAAAACATACACAACATACGATGTCCGTACACTAATCGATCATGTATCTTAAATAATTATTACACTATTTCGGGTCTGAATTTCAACAAATGTTTATGACAACGACTTGTTGTAACTCATGAACTGACATGTTGAAACGTATTGGATTAAGTGCAAATTATAAAAATAGATATGAAATTAACAAAAACCGAGTAATTAATACTTAATCTCCTTAATTTGACACATTTGACTTTAAATAACTGCTTTGACAATGAGCACATATTGTTATTGAATTAAATTAAAGTTTCCTAAATAATCGAATTTACATTAAAAACATTTAAAATACAAAAAATGTATTTTTGATCAAATTTACACCACGACAACTCTCCTCCGGTCCAACTAGACTCTGACCCAGAGTCTCAACGTGAAATTATTGTCCCTTGTCTGTATGCGGAACCAATAATCCTAGGATTTCGACGTCCTCTTTGTCGATGGTTGTGTCTTCTTTGTGTGGTGTTAAGTTTACATTACGGGTGATGATTTGAGCCGTTGCCTAGTTCTAGTGACTTGTAATGCTGTATTCTGTCACTCTGTTCATACCACAGTTTTCTCCACTCTTGAATTTCTTTGTTTATCGATATTTTGTAACCCATCTTTTCACACAGTTCACGGTATACAGATCTGTCGTTTTCCAGTTCTTCTAATTTCGATCTAGTTTGTTCTTCCAATGATCTTATTATCGACTTTTGCTCTTGTAGTTGGTCTTTTGCAGTCTTAAGTTGCTCTTTCACGGTTGATAGTTCTTCTTTCAAATCCGTTTTTTCCTTTTTTAGTCCAATGATATTGTTGAATGTGTCTAAAGTAGTTTGGTTTAGGAAGTCAATTAATTCGTTCAAAATATGAATTAGTCTCAGTCCAAAATGGAACTTAGAGACGGTTTTCTGGAAATGTGAATCGTCTTGTTGAAAAAATGGAAAGTCCGAATTTTTTTTCATTCTTATAAAGTCTTGAAGTCGCGATTTATCTCCTGCTATATTTTTCACTGATTGTTTCTTCTTTGTTGCGGAGTTGCACTGTTTACGGAAATGTCCAATCTGTCCACAACGGTAACATTTTACATCCATATCGTTCCTACGTTTCCGGTAAATCCAGAACTTTGATATAAATCATTTACATGATACGGAGAAAACGAATGCATATCAGACGGACACTGCCGATTCGATGTAGGTAGTCCGAGATTCATCATCATAAAAGTTCAAAATAGTTGTGCACACATAATTTTGCAGCACAATTAACTACGAACGACGGAGTCAAATGCTCCCGGTTGACGTGTAGCAAATTTACACGTGGGGAAAACAAGCAGGTAGATATAATCAGGCAAATTGGTTTCAGATAAATCTTCTATTACTAAATCCAAATAATAATTTACAAAACAAATAAACAATGTTCACATATGGTAGTCAACAATAACAATTACGGTCGGTAAGTCCAGTATAACAATAAAACATACACAACATACGATGTCCTTACACTAATCGATCAGGTATACTAATTAATTATTACACTATTTCGGGTCTGAATTTATACAATTGTTCATGACAACGACTTGTTGTTACTCATGAAATGAAATGTTGAAACGTATCGGATTAAGTGCCAATTATAACAATTGATATGGAATTAACAAAAACCGAGTAATTAAAACTGAATCTCCTTAATTTGACACATTTGACTTGAAACAACTGCTTTGACAATGAACACCTATTGCTACTGAATTAAATTAAAGTTATCTAAATAATCCAAGTTATATTAAAAACATTTAAAATACAAAAATGTAATTTTGATAAAATTTACACCACAACAATAGTGTCGACTTGAAAACGTTTGCTCATTTTAAGGAAAACTCATTGATGGTAAGTGTGAATTAGGATTAGTGTTACTTGTTTTTTTCTTGGAATACGTATGGTAGGAATGTTATTGTTGCAAAATATGTCTACCATGCTGCTAGGTACTATGTGTTCGATAACTTGCATGTGATAGACAGATACGTTATATGCAGATTAATTTCTTTTGTCTTTCCTGATTAGGTGCATTATCTTTTGGGACTCCTCCGATGTTAGGTGAGACTGAAACCTCTGCGGGAGTATGGGAGTGGGTACGCGGCAGATTTTGCATTGAAGGTGGTAAAAGGAATTTGGGTGGGCAGCATCGTGTCATCTCCAATTGTCCAGAAGTTCAGGTTATCTGTTAGTGTTTATATTAATACTATTCATAGTAGAATACACATTTGTGTACTTTATTGATGATACAATAATTTGTTCCTTCGGGTTTCTCTCACCTTTATTTAATTACGTGCGTTTTAATATGTCATGCATCTCAGACACTTATTCGAGGATGACGTAGATTCAGAACATTTATAAATCAATGTTCCATTATTACGTAATGGAGAATATAATATAAGTGTAGATTAAGAAAATGTAATAAACGAGATCCGTAAGAGTGTATTATTTTACCTAATACAATTCCATAAGCAAAAGCGTTTTTATTTCATATTTTTTTTTAACATTTTTTTAATAGTTACAAAGCCGAAATAGATAGCAAATACCGCAATTAAAAGAAAAACTTGTATTGGCATACGTACCATCGATTCACGGTTATATTTCGTTATTTCAAGTCCTTTATATTGTCAGCTATGTCCTGTCATATTTGTTCTTACTTGAGGTCGACTCGTAATTTGTTAATTTTATTGCGAGGCTATTCTCTAAAAGTACATGTACTCTTCAGTTCTGAACATGCATTGTCAAGAGCCAATTTGGTCCGGACCATACGCGTTTGGTCCAAATACGCATTTCGTCTGGAACATAATCACCGTAGCAAGGTTGTTAGACAGAAGTTATAAACAAATTCAGCATTGGTTCTATTTCTATTAATCTAACAATGTTCAAATAACGTTTTTATGTATAAAATAATACAAACTAAAGTGCATATACACAAGAACAAAAGAATATACATTGCACTACGGACTTTTAAAAATACTCAACTGCCAAAACAATAATATGAGGTCAGAGAAATGCATTAAAAAGGTGAATAATTCAAAAAACTATTCAACACCTATTACAAGAAGGAATATAAACGTAGGACATTTTGAAGATACAAAAGGAGTAACTTTAATTCCATAAATCGAAGAAGAAAAGACATTGCAATGAACGAAAGGAAAAGAACATACAATGACAGTGAACAGAAAACAAAAGAGAGAGCGAGAGGCACATATCTAAAACTGAGAGCAAACGCTGGTGCTGCTCGAGGATAAACAGTTCATGTTCCATATAATGCACCCATCGTGTTACTCTTGCTACCAACCTGGTGATAGTCACGAACAACATACATAACATATTCGTAGTCATTAGTAGCACATCTATTCTGTACCAGTTAACCAAGTCATGGTGGTGACCGTAAAACTTTCCAATATATGACTTGATCTTAGCCACTAGAAACAATTGATTCAGTAGCTGTTTCATCGCCCGTAGTAACCCTGTGTCAAGTAAGTCATATTAGGAAATACGGGCTCAGGAATATTGGATCAACTGAGAGATATGTATTCCACAACGAGGTGGTGTTGTAATGTTGTAACAAATATTAATATATAAATAGAAAGCTTACAAATTTAAATCATCGTTTTGCCGTAAAATTCCGTCCTTTACGAGCTCTCATTGTCAATGTCAAGGTGTGGGTCTAGATATGGAGGATAATTCGCTGTATTTGTGGTATGATTGATATCATGCTGAATTGCATAGATGCAATATACCAAATCATCAATTTATTTAGTGATAGGACATCATCTATATAGCGGAAATATAAATTAACAGATTTTATGACTATTTCATAAATTAATTTGTCACTAGTAACCGGAATATTGCGTATTATTTTAGCATAACCCTCTAGTTGATTCCCACAAAATTGCATCCTGGGATTCCTTTCAGTCTCCGACTCGAAGCAGACGAACCTGAAAATTGGATATAGAGAAAAGAAATTCCGATATCTGGTTTGATCGAATTTCATCATTTGTCGATTTCCTGAGAATTTTTTATTTCCTACTTGTGAGAGAAAATGCTCAGAGCAATATCTACAAGAAAAAGAGTTGCCTCCGCAGTAGTCAGAGAATGTGCGAAACTGACAAGGGCGTCTGTTGTATATTCCAAAAATATAAAGTGACCCAAAGGGAAACCACGGCAATTTCAGGACTAAGCCAACCCCAGTGGTTCAAAGCAGGCAGACGTTACTGTTGAGGCGTCAGTAGGTGAGGTTTTTGCTATGGAAGATCAGAATAGTCCTCATGAACCGGCTTCTGTTACAAGCATTAGCGTTGACACTGTATTTACTAACCCGACATCCCCTAAGCCAGAAAATCCAGTGGGTTTCGGCATTTCACACCAGGTTAAAGAAAAATTATACAGGGTAAATATGTCGAAATGAGTAGTTTATTGGACAAGCAATCAGTAAAAGAACGGGGAACAGAAGGTCTATGTTGTTAATGGGGAGCTAGTAATCCAAAAAATCAGGAAACAAAAGATCAACAATGTTGAAATGTGGATTGAATCCTTTATCAATATCATTGGTGTATTTTGCTCTGTTAACAAAGACCACTTTAACAAACTATTTCAGAGACCACAATTTCAAAATAATCAAAATATAAGACAAGTTTATTCTCTATTTAACATTAACATATTTTCAAGACAGATTACCCCAGGACATGTTAACAATAATCAGTATGGCGTCTCATCAAGACCACTATTTACAAGCCCGATTATGGGACAAAGGAAATAGTCCAATCAACTGTAACCATCTTTTGTTTAAAGATTATCCATTGGAAGATGTAAAACTGGAATTAGTACACGGGTTTAGGAATGGCTTTAGATTTCAATACAATGGCCCCCGCATTTCTGTTTTGTCAAGAAACGTATTATCTGCTGAATATAAGAAATACAACACAGTAAATAAACTCATGAAAGAGGTAAAAATGGGTAGGATGTTAGGCCCCTTCACCAACAAAAACCTTTTTCTAATATACACATGTATCCCTCCCATAGGATTAACAGGATGACTGGACTTGGCGGTTAATTACAAACTTGTCGCATCCAATGGGAAATAGTGTTAATGACTTTATATACTCCGAATTGTGTCGCGTCCAATATTCATTATTTGACAAAGTAACTACAATGATTTCAAACTTAGGAAAAGGGGCCCTTTGTGGAAAAATTTATATACAATCGGCTTTCGTCTGCTTATTGTCTCGCCTCTAGATTTTGATCTTTTAGGTATTTATTTTGATGGAAAGTTGTATATTGACAAATGCCTCCCAATGGCCTGTTCATTGTCGTGCTCCTTGTTTGAGAAATTTTGTAGTTTTTTGCAATGGGCTGTTGAAAAAGAAATAGGATTTAACAGGATTGTTTATTATTTAGAGAATGCTTTCTTTGCTGGGAGTAGTTTTTCGTCAGACTGTCAATTACTGATGGAGGGTTTTATCTCATTAGAAAAAA
>MJUT01047566.1:471786-484440 GCA_002080005.1 Gigantidas platifrons | reverse complement strand
GGCAGGTTGGCTCGCTATTGGTCGCAATCAGGTTAAATATGAGTACCTGCGGTCTGTTGTATCAGTGAGCTAGTGTAGCATTTAATTGTGTCCTCTATTTCAATGTGTCCGCCGGACACTTTAACATATGTTGTAACATAAATACGCATTTTTCCTTTGATGTTTTTATGCAGTAATCAACTTAAAAATAGTGAACTTTTGCAAACCATGGTCTAACATGAAGATCTCGATGTTATTCCATGATTATGACATCACATGAGAATAATAATTATAATTCTTTATTTGCATAATACACCCATGTGGGTCAAGCAAATACAAATACACACAAACAAAACATAAAAAAATACAAATTGATCATAATATAGGATACACAAAATAAATCCTATTAACTAACATTATATTTTTCACATGTCATACCTTTGACCGACAAGGACCTCCTTTTTGCAATTCTGTAGATTGCTTTATAAAGTCTCCTACTTCTGCCAAAAGTTCAGAATTTGTATTTAACAAAAAAAATTATTTTATTTAATGGTGTTTCTTCAATAAAGTCTGGTTTATTTAATATTATTTTGTTAAATAAATTGTTTCTAAGAGAGTGGTTGACAGTGCATTTTAAGAAAAAGTGGTATTCATCCCCTATTTCATTTAAATTACAATTTTTACATATTCTTTCTTCCCTTGTTATATTTTTATACCTCCCTGATTCAATCTCTAAATTGTGATCACTCACTCTAAATTTTGTAAATAATTGTCTCATTTTGAAGTTAGAGAAGAATAATAAATAGTTTTCAAGTTTTAACTCTTATTTTATTTTACTGTAAATATACAGTTTGGAAGTTTCAATGAAAGATGCAAATTTTTCTAACGTTTTTTTACTATATGAGTCATTTATTACTTTCTTATTATTTTTCTTCAGTGAATGTTTTATAGAGGCAAAAGGTCTGGTGAAATTTTCAAAATCTGTGATTTCAAGATCTAATTCCTTAAAAATATTTCCTATGAAATTATACCAAGTATAGATTCCATCAGAATCAACAGACTTACAGATGGGAAATGCCTCTTTAAGTAGAGGGTTTACTGGATCTGTTTGTAATCTACAAAAATATAGTATAGCTTGGGTTTTGATATAGTCTGTTATAGGAAATCTTCCTAGTTCAGACTTGGCCGAAATATTACATGTAATCTTCTTTAAACCTAAAATATATTTACAAAATTTATTGTGTATCTTTTCATAACAAAATTTATCTTCAAGTGACAATGTATCACAGACAGAACCGCTCTGTTCTGATCTGGATATTGCTCTACTGATGGAAAAATAGTCATCCATAAACCAAATTTCACTATTGTAGGTTAGAATTGGTCTTATAATTATATCAAATAATTTACAGGACAGATTTACTGGGATTGAGTTAAAATTCATAAATCTATTTTTTAGTGAGAATAGAACTTTTAATCCTTTCTCGCTGAGCTCTTGTGTAGCCTTTTTGAAATTACCCTTGAAATCAATGACATTGCCAAGGAAATTGTATTCTTTGGTCTCAGTCAAAAGAACATTTTTGTAATAAAACTTAGGGGAGGGTGATGGTGTGTTCTGAAAAATCATCACCTTTGTCTTTTTCGTATTAACAGTCAGTTGCCAGTCATAACAATATTTTTCTAGCTTATTTAAGGAATTTTGAAGTCCTTCTGAAGTATTTGAAAGAATGACAAGATCATCGGCAAAGCTAAGGCTAGCCACTTTTAATTTTTCTAAAACGAGGGGGGTACATGTATTATCAAAAATATCATGCAAATCATTTGTAAAACAATTGCACAGGGTAGGACTGAGACTGTCCCCTTATTTAACCCCTCTCCCTCTAAATTAAAAAAAGATGAAATTTTGTTTTGAATTTTTATGGCCGATAGACTACAATTATACATATTATTTATAATGTTTAAAAATGTCACACCAATCCCGTTGGTCATTAACTTATATATAAGCCCATTAAGCCATAGGGAATCGAAAGCTTTGCCAAGTCTACAAAGCAGGCATATATTTTTCCTTTATTTTTCTTCAAATATTTTGAGATCAAAGATTTTAGAATAAAAATACTATCTGTGGTCCTATGATTGACTCTGAAACCAAATTGAGAGTCAGAAAAGATTTTTTCATAAGTATACATATTAAATATTGTTTTATTATTTAACAGAAAAAAAGGGGGTTGGGTAAAAACTAGCAAATTGTGTTGAGATAATATCACGGTTGGGAACAATACAGTTTAGGTACAAAACATATAATTATAGTGTATATACATGTATATAAATAATTATATAGTATAAAATCAAGGCATGTGTTCATGGAGAAATTTACCAACAGAGTTAAGTATTTCATATGATATATATTTGGGGGAAATTTTCTCCTCCCCCCTCCTTTCCCCCCTTTTTGTTTCCCTGTATTTTTTTTTATTTTCAGAGACTTCTTACAATCAAGGCGGGCGGACGCACATGCCATGGGGATTTTAATAAAATTACTTTTCGTATTAAAACACTATATATAATTTGCCTTATATTAATAGATACAAAATGTAGATATTATCGCTAATGACGCTATCGTTTTATATGTCAATAACAAACGCCCACTTCAAACGCGGGTTATTGGACGATTTTAAGTATTAAAGCTTTAAATCGGATTTAAGATCATTTAAGGTACATGTACACACATTTTCACACACTCTTTGTTTACATACATTAACATGTACACAAATGATAAATCAATGACACGGTTTGCCTCAGGTAATCGCACATATCGAAACTACATGTTTAAATGCCGATCTACACATACGGCTGATAGCACAGTCTGTTATCAGATTACTGATTAGTGAAGTACATAAATCGATAAGAATTTTTGTGCAGACGTGTATTACCGATATATCGTCATCTGCGCATGTTCTCGCCAGTCATTAACGCCAATGATGTCGATCAAGCAGGAAGCCGAGTGCGATATTATTGACTCTCAAATTTATAAATTTCCCGGACGTTCAAAAAGTTCTGTGTGGAATCATTTTGGATTTCAAAAAGGTGTGGATGGCGAGTTGGATAAATCACGAGCTGTGTGTAAAATATGTCGTCACGGGATAAGGTATTCTGGAAATACAACAAACCTCCATTGTCACTTGACGAAACATCGACGTCAAAATCTATCATTGTTCGCAGGTCTTGATGAAAGTTGGATGCACGCTTCACTGGATTCGAAATATGACTTTAAGTTTTGCGATTCTCTTGTTCAATCTACCGTGGAGGACATAAAAACAGGTAATAATATTGTTCAACCTTCTACTAGTACTAGTGACGAGAATAAGTCAAGCCAACGATCTAAACATCAACAATTAAATGATACTATTGTCAATGTTTTTATTGAACATTTACTGCCCCTATCAGTCGTTGAAAGCACGTCATTTTATTCAATGGTAGCAGTAGCCGATCCCATGTATGTCATCCCTGACAGAGACATGTTGTTTGGGAATTTAATTCAGCAAACTTTCAATGAAACAAAGAAATCGATTGATGCGGAAATATCAGGCAACGAATTGATTACGTTAGTAGAACTATGGGAATCGATTAACGGAGACAAGTTTGTGTCGATATTATGTCAGCTGATCAACTCCTTGTGGCAGATGAAAACTTTTCTCCTCAAGACAATTTCTTTGAATGATATTCCAAGCGATGATGCTTTTCCATCAATGTTGAAATCTGTGTTTGATGAATGGGGAATAAAAAGTCCAGTGGCTTTAATAAACGATGGATCAGAAATAATACAGAAAACGTTCGCATCGATGAATTTAGTGAATATGCCATGTTGTAGTAAAATTTTGTTTACAGCCGGTGACAATTTAATGAAGAACGAGAGCGTGACGAAATCTGTCATTGAGTTTATCATATTATTGATAGGCCGTGTACTACAACATAAATCGCCACAAAGCTTGTATGAAACAATTTTCGAAATTATCAAAGATCACAAGGAAATTGAGGCTAAAACTTTTCCCTGGACAACATTTACTTCTGTGCTTCAATGTGCAATGCAAAATAAAGAATTGATCAAGAATAGCGTGTTTCAAAACGAAAATCGTTCTGATGAAATGTGGCAACAAATATCTGACATGGCCGCAGTCCTTGCACCTTTATTAAAGGCTTACGATTTGCTTATAGACAAGTCCAGCGTAATATCGTCTATGATTCTCCCAGTACTTAGGAAATTGGAAATGGAATTAACATCACAAACAGAAGACTCTGAATTCAGTAAAGTTTTGAAGAGAGCAACATGGCTGTCTATTTCTGAACCTTTTCATTCAACTACAGTGAGAAACTTCCTATTGATAAGTTCGTTGTTAGATCCACGTTACAAGGAATTACAATTCGTAGAAGCGCCCGAAAAGTTGCGTGCAAGAGAAATGATTGGTACCATAGCAACCGAGATGTATCGTGACATGAAAGGGCAGCAGGCATTAAAGGAAAATTGCGTGTATGAAGGCGAGGTTATTGTTGTAGAAGAATCTGGAGATGTGATTAGGATTGAACCAATGGAAAAACGCCAAAAGCTGAATAATCATGAATATTCAAATCTTACGGATGACTGGTTAGCCGATGTCGTCTGTAAAGATAGACAATCCGAACAGTTGGGCGATAAAGAGGAAAAAGTCATGATTGAAATAGATCACTATATTTCGACAGCTCAAGTTAACACCTTGCCATTACAGTGGTGGTCTCACAGGGAAGGTTTATACCCCACACTGTCCCGTCTAGCGCGACGCTATCTATGCATGAATAACTTCAGAATAAGTGACAATAAGACCATACGAAATGCTCAGTTATCTGCTCAAACAGTTGACAAACTTTTGATTCTCCATCATCATTATTACTGCCAGTGAACATCCTCACGCTGTCGTTAATTTGTTACTTTTATATACTAGTGTGCAGCAGATTCCTTATTGTGTTCAAAGCCAAGCAAAGGTTAAACAAATTTATGGTAATAAATTGTTTCTTGCACAATTTTGAATCCATTAATTTATACATGTTACGACTGCATCAGTTGAGCGTAAAGGTTAGCGCACTCCCTCCAGTGCGGTAGATCGTGGGTACTAGCCCAGATCGGGTCAAACCAAAGAATATAAAATTGGTATTTGTTTTCTCTGCAAAGCACGCAGCATTAAGGAGAAAGAGCAAAGACTAGTTGGATCGAAATCAGGATAATGTGTCGGGGTGGGACGACATGTCTATCCGCGGACTGCTGTTTCAGTGGGCTAGCACTATATAACTCCTAAAGCGGACCCCATCATCATCTCATTGAAAATTAACTTGTTCTCGCCATGATATAGCTGAAAAATTGCTGAGTTGGCGTTAAACAACAATGACTCATTTGTATGAAGTCTCCGTATATAATAGTATTAATCCGTCGTCTTAAATAATTCCAGTTTTAGCTCGCCTGACTAAAAAGTGCGGGTGAGCTTTTGTCATCATTTGGCGTCTGTCGTTCATCGTTAACTTCTTAATTTATTCGACCGCAAACAAATTGCGGGACTTTTGTCATCACTTGGGTGCATGTCCGTCGTCAGTCAAACATTTTTCAGTCATCTTATATTGTGGGTCTGTCGTCGTCGTTTGTCTGTAGACAAAATGTTTATTTCTAGTTGAACGATCCTTCTGAATTTTGAACATAGAGAACCTTGGCACAGAATAGAGGTATTAATTTGGGGTATTTAGTCCTACCCATTTTCAAACGAGAAGTCCCAAGGTGAAAAAATAAGTGCGTTTCTGTTTTTTTTTTGTTTTTTTGTCGTTAAACTAATTTTGACGAGTTAATGTCTTCCTTGGAAAAACTCTTTCAGGAGGACGCATAGGGTTATTATGTACCTACTTGTGTTACTGCTTTTTTATATAAAAGGGGGAAATTTACTATTTTTTAAATTTTGCATCCAACTTTAATGAATGTTTTTGTCAAAATGGTAGTCTTTACATATTATTGATGGGCCATATAAACACAATGATCTATTTTATGTGGAAAAGGGGGCCCAAATTCTGAGACTTCATATATTTAGAAGGTACATAGAAATTTATTTTTCATTTCATCAAATTTTGATAAATTTTTTAGCAAAATAGTCACATTTTTATGAGTTAATCTTTGAGCCAATAGAGAAAATGAGCTACTTATTTTATGGAAAAGAGACTCAAATTCCGATATACCCCGGTATATTGTATTATAGTGTTATTAACTGGTTGTTTCTGTATTGGCCCTGGTATAGATTCGAGGTCAGCTGTATTACTATTGGCCCAAGGGCCGCGGGCCAATACAACTGTTCGAGAATCTATACGGGGCCAATACAGAAACAACCAGTTAATAACACCTTTATTAAACAATTCGACTTATGTTGTTTATATTTGAGACCTGTTAAGCTGGTTCTATACGGACCTTATCATTTTCACATGGTATTTGAATTCCAGACTCCAGTGTCATTGTGCATGTCTCTAGAGATGAAACAGTTAAAAACTTCCAATAATAGTATATCAAAATTATAGAAATCCAACTCAAAGCTCCCAATTTCCTTTGCAAATTAATGCAAGAGTTGTTTGGCTTCTTCATTTGTGAAAGCCACAGGTTCACTGTCAACGGCAGCCTTGTCAGACGACATGTTTGTAATAATTACGTCATGAAGAATTGTAGTATGCGAACGTAATGTCGGAACGGAAGTAAGATTACAAACCGGAACCTACATGTATACAGCTTTTTCGGCCCCGGGCCAATACGGACCAAAGCTGTATTGTCCCTGGGCCAAAAAGCTGTATAGATATTTTGCTGTGCAGAGCTACTGTATGATACAGGCTGATTTAAACGTATTAGGGCTGTTTTAATCATATTATTTAATAAAGATATATACAAATTGTATATTTGTATACGCCCGCCTCGAGATATACAAATTGTATATTTGTATACGCCCGCCTCGAGACGGGCCGTATTATGTGATTGGGTATGGCGGGCGGCCACACAGGTTTCCGCACAATAACTTTAGTTCTGTATATTGGATCTTTATTTACCAAACTTGGCCACATGATTCCCCTGTCGAAGGGGAAGAACCCTATATATTTTGGGGTCATTAGGTCAAAGGTCAAGGTCACCGTTACTATAAATAGAATTTTTGACAACAGGGTCGTTTCCGCACGATAACTTTAGTTCTGTATATTGGATCTTTAACAAATTTGGCCACATGATTTCCCTGTGGAAGGGGAAGAACCCTATTTATTTTGGGGACATTAGGTCAAAGGTAAAGGTCACCGCTACTATATATAGAATTTTTGACAACAGGGTCGTTTCCGCATAATTTTAGTTCTGTATATTGGATCTTTAGCCAACTTGGCCACACGATTCCTCTGTGGAAGGGAAAGAACCCTATTTATTTTGAGGTCAAAGGTCAAGGTCACCATTACTATAAATATAATTTTTGACAACAGGATCGTTTCCGCACGATAACTTTAGTTTTGTATATTGAACCTTTACCAAACATAGCCACATGATTCCCCTGTGAAAGGGGAAGAACCCTATTTATTTCGGGGTCATTAGGTCAAAGGTCAAGGTCACCGTTACTATAAATATAATTTTTGACAACATGATCGTTTCCGCACGATAACTTGTTCTGTATATTGGATCTTTACCAAACATGGCCACATAATTCCCCTGTGGAAGGGGAAGAACCCTATTTATTTCGGGGTCATTAGGTCAAAGGTCAAGGTCACCGTTACTATGAATAGGATTTTTGACAACTGGATCGTTTCCACACGATAACTTTAGTTCTGTATATTGGATCTTTACCAAACTTGTCCACATGATTTCCCTGTGGAAGGGGAATAACCCTATTTATTTTTATTTTGGGGTCATTAGGTCAAAGGTCAAGGTCACCGTTACTATGAATAGAATTTTTGATAACAGGATCGTTTCCGCACGATAACTTTAGTTCTGTATATTGGATCCTTACCAAACTTGGCCACTTGATTCCCCTGTGGAAGGGGAAGAACCCTATTTATTTTGGGGTCATTACTATTAAACCGTTTGATAATTTATATATGGACGGGCGTATTTTGTGATGCACACATTTCTTGTCATCTAATTATATTAACATGTTTTGTGTGTTTTTTAATTGATTGTTTAATAATTTTCAATTATATTCCTGATAACCTTCCCTGTCAATGTTTCTCTTATCAGATTTGACTCAGCAAGTTTTTATGATTTTCAGTATTAAACGGGTTACAAGGGACAAACTCCTAAAATAGAAAAAGAGGGGGGAAAAGTGCCCAGAATAGAGTGGGTTCAGCAAACTAATGATTCTAACACATTATTGTGTCCTATCAATTTTCTTTGTCAAGAAAAATACTACGTCCACAGTTATACCTTTACCTTGACTCGGTCATTGGGTGGTACTTATTCTAAAATTTATCTGATAGGTCCAAAGTCCATCCAAGATGACCGCCGTTACTAATGCAAAATTCTGAAATGGTCCAAAACAACTTTATATGAAACCTGAAACAGCTAAAAATTATCGGAGAAAACGACGACACAATGATACCAAAATAAATAACCATTGATTGATTGATTGATTGTTGTTTAACGCCAACCTTAGTAATATTTAAACTATATCGTGGCAAAATACATAACGACGACAGCACTAAAAGAGATGATGACAGCATCGAACCATTGTATTGCTGCAAGTTGTTTAAAAAAGAATATGTTAAAATTAGTTAAATTTATTAACTTATTTACATTGGCAATGTTTGGTCGCGGCTGTATTTTCTCGAAAACATTTTCAAAACAAGTTCAAATTTTAAAAGCACATAAAATTATTAGAAATTGGCACACATGAAAAGTTAGCACACAAAAAATGTTCATTATTGGCACACAAGAAATGTTCATTATTGGCACACAAGAAATGTTCCATTCATTAGGCACACAAGAAATATTAAAATTCATTAGGCACACAAGATATATTAAATTCGTAAAGCACACAAGCATATATATAAAGTTCCATATTCCATATTAAGGAAAGTTATATTTTTTGGCACATTAAATTTCCATTAATCTGCGTTGTACTTGACCCTGGGATCAGTAGTCAAGACAAATAAGTTCAAACTGACATACTGTGCCGCGCTTTCGCCAAAGATCCGATCATGACAACTCGTTGACATGATCTGACCTCCCCCACAAAGTGGGGGAAGCGGCACTTTTACAGCCGGACCAAACAAGGATTTAATTTCAATTTGTGGCAGGGGAGACGGTAGCTTGATTAACGATTATGTCCTCTAGTGCATCCTGAATACCATTCAAAAACACTTCATTTCCAACATTTGATAGGTGCACCCCATCAACACACCATAGACCATAAAGTCCATCCAAGATGACCGCCGTTACTAATGCAAAATTCTGAAATGGTCCAACACAACTTTAAATGAAACCCGAAACAGCTAAAAATTATCGGAGAAAACGACGACACAACGATACCAAAATAAATAACCATTGATTGATTGATTGATTGCTGCTTGTTTAACGCCAACCTTAGTAATATTTAAACTATATCGTGGCAAAATACATAACGACGACAGCACTAAAAGAGATGATGACAGCATCGAACCATTGTATTGCTGCAAGTTGTTTAAAAAAAGAACATGTTAAAATTAATTAAATTTATTAACTTATTTACATTGGCAATGTTTGGTCGCGGCTGTATTTTCTCGAAAACATTTTCAAAACAGTTGTTCAAATTTTAAAATCACATAAAATTATTAGAAATTGGCACACATGAAAAGTTAGCACACAAAAAATGTTCATTATTGGCACACAAGAAATGTTCCATTCATTAGGCACACAAGAAATATTAAATTCATAAGGCACACAAGATATATTAAATTCGTAAAGCACACAAGCATATATATATATAAAGTTCCATATTCCATATTAAGGAAATTTATAATTTTTGGTACATTATATTTCCATTAATCTGCGTTGTACTTGACCCTGGGATCAGTAGTCAAGACAAATAAGTTCAAACTGACATACTGTGCCGCGCTTTCGCCAAAGGTCCGATCATGACAACTCGTTGACATGATCTGAACTCCGCCACAAAGTAGGGGAAGCGGCACTTTTACAAAAACCAGTGCAAGAAATTACCCCCTCCCCCATCCCTCCAATAATTTTTGTGTCGGTGTAAACTTTTCATAATTAAATCCAAAATATAGAAGTGTTAGACCATCCGAAATTGGTACTGAGATTTCTCATATCGTCATGATGTAAGGAATCTGCTAGCACCATGACATTTGACTTTGACCCCATATTTACCCTTTAGTTTAATACAGAAACAATCCGCCCAGTGAGTATAAAGATTAAAGTCAGTCTTCCGTTAGATATAGAAGAAAAACAACAGGTTTTAAGATAATTATACTACTTTTGACGGAATAATGGGTTGTCGGAGAAATGGGCTGTCGGAATAATGGGCCGTCGGAGCAATGGGCTGTCGGAATAATGACATGACCCCTCTGAAATAAGGTACTGTAAGTACACATCAGTTAAACATCTGTAGCCCTTTTCACAAAAATTCCTAATTTTTTCAGTTAAGATTATTGTACGACAATATTCCTTAGTCCTTTTACAAAGAATATCTTGGGACAAATTTTAATCTTACGAATAAAATTACACTTATGAAGTTACGATAAATTAGAAAAACAAACAACAACAACTCATCCTTAGACGTACTCGATGCAACATTATGTGATAAAGTCAGTGAAACAAAGTTGTCAGAAATTAATAAAATATACAAGCAAATAAGTCTACAATAATACATTTTTTATGTATGTGTAAATGTGTGTGCAGACTGGCTTCCGCAAACCTGTGGCCGAAGGGAAGCAGTTGCGAATAAAAATACAGGAGGTAATACCAATGGCAATGAATATAATTTACTTAAACAATTACAACATAACTCACTATTAACAAAATATATCAGTTCGCTGAAACAATCAATATCTATAGTTTTACAAATCTTGAATCATATTTCAATGATCTGATGCAATGTCATTCAAAGCACGTGTTCACACTATTTCAACAAAATCCCATGCCCGGACTTGCAGCACTGCACATGATGTTTTAATATTGGCTTAGATAAGGAAGTGCACATTTAGTTTTTATATTATTGTGTGTGTACAGAATCACGCCACGTGGCGACATTTTGGCAAGCATAACTTGGTCTTGGGGGAGGGAAAGAAAAACAAAACCGAAAATACACTCTTGATCGAGCAAACAGCCAGATTAAAATGTGGAAGTTAGCTGGGCACCCATTTGTCCGACCTGGCCATTTTTAGCAGAAAGTACGGACTTGGTCTGCTGTAACTTTTTTATTTTTGGACGTACGGGGTTCAAATAAGTTTTTTTCTAAAAAAAAAATATTCAGCTTTCAGTCTACATCACCTAAAACGTATAAAATTCCTGGAATTTTTTTCTACTCAGTTAAACAAGACATACCTAAATTTTGATTACTGCCGAGTTCGTACCCTTGTTGGTATATAGGTATATAAGTACATGAAAAAACTCATCTGGCCCCTGTGCATAGAATAGAAGAAGAAGAAGAATTGTTTATTCCAAATCAAGGGCCCACGAAGGGCAAACAAATTCAAATAGCCTATCTTATTAATATACTCCCTGACATTAGGATTAAAACACTTGATCAGATTTTTCTGTGACATTGTTCTTCGATTGCAGATTTAAACAAATTTTTCCAAGTTTGCGACTTTTTGTGAAAGAAATAAATGGATGCGTATCTGTCTGCTGTCAGGAAAAAGAGACCGGAAATTCTTAAACGTGCCCCTTATATATTTACAAAGGGAGATAACTCGGATAGCCCTCATGTTTGTTTCAATGGTTCAATTAGTCGTAAACGTAAAAAGAGAGACAACTCGAGGACATTTATATGTCGTTTCACGATAAATCCATCTATTAAAGGCGAATAGATGTGAATATCTTACCAAAAATTCCATGTTATTTTTTTTTAAACAAAATTACGTTAGTTACGCTTTTTTGGAACATTCTGCATCCACCATTGTTGAAAGTTTTGCTCTAAATTTATTATAAGCTATTGCAAAAATGTCGAATAATTCGCTTGAAAGTTCGAGGTAAAATCGGAACATAAATTAATATTTCCCCGATTTAACTATTATAAAAGCATTTCTCTTTTTGCTGTTTCTTAGCTTGTTAAATTATTTTACACCCTTTTTCAATAAAGGAGTACTCCGAAAACTGTGCGCGACATCTAAGCGGACTAGAACCGCATCGGTGGTGTAATGGTTGGCGCGCTCGCCTCGAGTGCGGTAGATCGTGGGTTCGAGCCCCGATCGGGTCAAACCAAAAACTATGAAATTGGTATTTATTGCTGTTCCGCTTAGCACGCAACATTAAGGAGAAAGAGCACAGATTGGCTGCCTCGGAATCAGGATAATGTATCCGAGTAGGTGACATGTCTATCCGCGGACTCAGGATAATGTATCCGAGTAGGTGACATGTCTATCCGCCGACTCAGGATAATGTATCCGAGTAGGTGACATGTCTATCCGCGGACTCAGGATAATGTATCCGAGTAGGTGACATGTCTATCC
>MJUT01047566.1:391114-430411 GCA_002080005.1 Gigantidas platifrons | reverse complement strand
TGAAAACGTCCCACAAAAGTGATGAATTAAAAAGATAAAAAAAAAAGGGGGGTCCACAAATGGGGTACCTATGGCATAAATGTGCAATTTTGCTCTCATATATTTTTTATTATCCAGTTTGTCGTTTCTTTATTTGTTATTTATTTATTTTATTTTGATTTTATTCACAGGGGCTTGAATCGCTTTCATAGAGGTCACGCGGCCTATATACCCTAAAAGCGATTCAAGCCCCTGTGATATTATTTAACGGGTTGACTAGTTTGATATGTTCCTTTCGAGTAAATATAAGCTGAATGTTATCAATTCATCATGTGTACTGTATACAATTCAGTTTTAAAAGGTCCACCCACATGAGATATTAAAGACATAACAGCTAGTCAAGATACATGTACAGCATATTTACATTGTAAATATTTTTTAAATTAAATAAAAACTTTGCAAAATATTTGTATTTAAGTAAAGAAGCTTAAAGCAGTAAAGATAACGGCATAGATTTTGATAGAAAAAATAACTTGGCTTGGGGCAAACGTCATATTTGATAGTGATTTTAATATGGTCTTTTATTAGTTTTATTTTAACCCAAAAGCAATGCCATGGTATATTTTTCACAGGTGTGGTGGTGATAATATTAGATTATGGTGCACTAAATGACACATTTTTTTATGTTCAGCTTTGTTTTCTGTGTTTATTTGCATTTTGCACATCTAAATGTTCACACAGCTTATAGTAATTTCAAGATGAAATTTAAAAAAGTATATTCACCTAAATTCATGTGCAACAGAATTAAAATCTAAAGTTGCAATTTTGGCTTTCCGTATTGATTTAGCATGAAATTTTGCTTATTATGCTTTATTTAGTTGTAGAATTATAAAATCTATACTCGTGCAAAATCTGGCATTTTTTCAGACACCAAAAAGCAAGCAGGACTGAGAATTCCAATTACATGGCAACTACCTTCTCTTACAGACTGGGGGACATAAAATGATTTCTCCCACCAAGAAAGGTACAAACTGTTCAGGTACTTGAAGAAAAAAATATATAACAATGAAATTACATGGGGTCTGGCAAAAAATGTCACTTTGAAGTGAAGTAAAACATAGATATAGAAATAACATAACTGCCTAAAGGATACAAACACTTCCGATCATTTATTAACTATATGTACAATGAACAATGTACAAAAATGTATGTTGCTACACATATTTAACAAAATGGTAGCATTGTAGATTAGTTTTCTTCCATTTTGCTTTGTTTCCTCGCTATTTTTAATTTATGCTCAGACATTCATGAACACATATCCTTGTTAATAGGTTGGTTAATATTTTTACATTCAAACTCATTAATACAATGTACTAATATATTTGGAAATTGTAATGTGTGGTACATATAATCTTTGTAGTAACAAGGGCATATATATACGTCTTGGTAGTAATTATTTAGTTCTAATATTATAATTTTATTGGTCAAAATTCAAAATTGAGACTTTGTATCTATAGAGGGGTACGAATTTTTCAAACCTGGGGTTCGACTATCCTTGTTCAAGTTTAACGAAAGTTTCAAGTTACAAAACTCCCAACTGATGAAAGATTTAATCCGAATAATGAAAGAAATGTCAGTCTGCATGTTTAACTGTTAAACAACTTAAAATTTGGTTACAAAATATATATACTTATTTATTTTATTATTTATTAACAGTTTTCACATAGAGTGTTCACAAGTGTGTATTGCAAAATTCATTAATTTACACAAGTTCACCCACAAACCAATCGTCACCCGATTACATTCATAATAATGTATGAAGGATATACCTAATAAGATTAAAACAATTTGAAATTCCGAATTATGCTTGGATGAATATTTCTATCCTGCCAGAGAGCTATATGCAAACGCAAGTCTACACGGTAAAATATCCCAAACCATTGGGTTAATTCAGAAAGTTTCGAAGCAATGCCATTAATATTATACAGAGGCATGAAGAACGTTATTTCAATAAACTGGTGGATAAACTGAAACGCAATTCAAGGGAACGATGTGGTGCACTCCAAAACTTGTTGGTTTAAATTAAATATTTTAATATACTAAATCTAATTGTAGATCTTCTAAGATAACTTGTTCGCTACTTAGATCATGTTATATTGCAAGTTTGCAAAGTTCAAGACGTACTGAGACTTCTTAATACGAATAAGGCAATGGGGCCTGATACATTTATGCTGTTAACTGGGGTTACGTGAAATTTTACCTTCATTGTTATCGGTGAGCACAGGGTCTAATATTTCTTGATTGCACCAATACAATTATGTTGTACTTGTCCTTTTGAGAGAAGAATTTATATTGATTGATTGATTGGTGTTTAACGCCAACCTTAGTAATATTTCAGCTATATCGTGGCGTGAACAAATTTTATTATTAAATTAGACACATACAAGACCCTTAGAAATAAAAGAAGAATTTATAAAGGTGCTTTACATTTGTTTGCTAATCTCGTTGTGTATTGATATTTATTAAATGTAAGTTATGATTTATGAAATAATTTTGTTTAACTTTTGTGTTTTAGATGAACCTGTTGAAACAGTCACCACAAATCTGGATCACTTAAATCTGTTAAGCAGCTCTTCACATTCAATATTTGTCAAACGTAACATCATTTTGGATGAAAGTAACTTCACGGAAAAATTCCTAAAATGTATTATTTGTGACGAGATATATGACAATGGAGATAGACAACCTAAGCTACTTCCATGCCATCATACTCTGTGTAGTATATGTATAATTAAATTATTCTTAGCAGAAGCTGAATATAGACGAAGCTTAACACCCGCCATTACAGATCTTCCAAACGCAGTTACGATAATTTGCCCACGGTGTAGTGGAAACTTTATTTCGACACGGGAAGGAATTCGACAGTTACCGACTGATCACCGTATTATTCAGTTACTTGATTTCCTGGACCATACTGATATACAAACCGTGCAATACTGTCATAAGCATAAGACACAACCAATAAATTTCTTCTGTGAATGCTGTGTTAAACTTATCTGTCGTGATTGTACTATTCTAGACCATAAAGAGATTAACGGACATATTGTTAGAGATTTGGACGGTGCTGTGAAGACGTATAATCCTATAATAGAAGAAGCGATGTCAGAATTAGAGTCCGAAAAAAATACCTTGAAGGAAAAACGGCTAGCAATGGAACAATCAATTGAAACGGCCGACAAATCGGAACATGATGTGGTTGAACACGTCAAAAGTTCATTTGCTGTACTTAGGGCAGCTCTAGAAGAGCGGGAAAAACAATTAATAGCTATGGCGGAAAAAGAAGTCGGGAACGAAAAGCAAACACTTCGAGAAAAACTTGATCTTATTGATAAAAGAAGTGGTGACATTGACGAAAAATATCAAGAATTAAAAAGTTGTAAAGAAGAGGGAAATGTTGAAGATATGTTTAAAGTTACTCAAAATATCCGGGATTATAAACCTCTTGACCCGTTGAGAGGACGTGATCTTGATGATGGAGGTGTAACTAAATTTACCTTTAACGATCGTGACGAGAAATACCTCTCAGTTAAGCTACAGAATTACGGTGATATACATGCAAGTGCAAGGATGGGATCGACATTACCATCCTCCAGAACTTCCTCCACAAGTAGTTACTCCATGCCATATCGCTATTCATACAGCCGTCCTTGACCGCTGGTATTGCCAACCTTGAAACTTCACTTGCGTGATATATTATTTTGCAATATTTTCTGACATGCTATGTGCTAATAATTTCGTAATTAGTAAATATTAAGAAAATGCAATTTTTTGTTATCAATTTTGAGAGATTCAAAACGAAGAATATGTATTGGTTACCATTGTGGAGTTAATTTAAGATATTAAGTGACAATTCGGCTACAAAACATCAATTGTACAACACAAAATCAAAAGAGTTAGGCTGTTTAACGCCACTTTCAACAATATTTCAGTTATATCGTGGCGGTAAGTTTTTATTGGTGGAGGAAACTGGAGTACCCGGAGAAATCCACCGACCTGTCGTAAGTCACTGACAAACTTTATTTAATACTTGATATTGTATTGAGTACACCTCGCCATGATCTCAAAACTTTAGTGGTTATAGAAACCGATTGCATAGGTAGTTGTAAATCTAACTACTACACGACCACGACGACCCCACAATATTTATAACAGAAAAAATCAACAAGTGTTCCAAACAATAATTTAAGAAATCTAATGCTGTAGATATCCAAAGCATAACGGTGCCACCGAATAAAACGATTATTAATGCATGGTAGAATGTTTACTACCTGTCATTCGAGTCCGATGAAAATGCGAAAGTCTAATGATCAACTTCGGTACCACATACAAAAATCACCACTTTAAAACCGTGTAAAATCAGACAAAGCCTCCATTCCTTCTAGTAACTCGAACGTTCTAGTTTATTGATGTATTCAACTGGTCAGCAAAATTTGTACTCCGTTCTGGAAACATGAATGATGTTGTTGATCTGATCCCGATGCCTGTATTGTATTTATCACTGATAATATTCATGAGTATGAACATGGACAACTTATCAGAACTTGTTCCCAAAAGCTTTATCATTTGATCTGATGGACTTGCTGATCGTATTTTTGCAAGTTTGAGCTACCAGACATTTAACATTCGAATTTTGATATGTATTAAGGAAGTCAGCTCTCTTATCGTTATATACTGCGTAATTCCTCGTCTGCAAGCCAATCAAAATTCTACTTTCCTCCATCCACTGATTTTTTAATATTAATACTTCGAGAGAGTACTAGAAAGTGGGGATAAGAGCTTTTAAAACACATAGTTTTGACACTCCAACTCCCCCACTCTTAATATATATATATATACATATATATACGCGTCCGACTATAATATATTCATTTTATAGCATATTCATTATACATGTACAATGTGATATTATTTGACAAAAGGGGGTTGTTGTCCAATCAACATTCTACTTTCGACTTGAATGTCAGGAAAACATGTGGACTACATCAGCAGCATGACATACGTGGCTGGTGCCGATATATTTCCAATTAACTATAAGTAGGTAGTCCTGCATCCATAAATATCGCGATATAATGTGCCAAAAATAAACCTGATTTGCTTACATTTCTTCTATATATATGCATTGGAAGCCTTTATTTTTTTTATATAAATACTTTTAAAAATAGTGTCAAATGCCTGTGTCACAACGTCGCTATTCAAAATGACATTTTTACAATTAAAGGGGAATAACTCTATTAAAAAAATGAAACTACGGAGAAGGACGCCATTTAAACTCTTAAATAAGACCCTCTAATAAAGACGTGTGACAGGGCTTTACAAACAGGATTTGTACAAAGAATAAAATAATAGTTTGCAAAGTGGTACCATTTGCTTGATGCAAATGTGATGAATTTATGTAGCGTAAAATGTCATTTAATGCCAGATTATGTGTAATGGTTACAACTATGGCTATGTTTTTGCTGAGTATTGTATTTCACTCACTAGAATTTGCAGTTATGGTGTTTAATGCCACTTTCAAAAATATTTCAGTTATATCGTGGAGGAAACAACCGAGGCCCCTCTACAATTTGGACAAGAAAGGATCGTGTATACCCAATTCTTAAACCATTGTTATTCCTTTTTTTTTGTCTACAATGGGACGTTGCTATTTACTGAATATTTCTTGTTATCCAAAATCAACTACTTTACATGATGAGGTGAGTGATACAGGCTCATTGTAGCCTCTTGTTTGATGAATTTGAACAAATCAAATAAACAATTTCAAATTACGTTGAGTAAATATCTGAGCAAGTGATTGTTGTTTAGCACTAAGCGAGCTTTTTTTTTCAGCTATAACATGGCAAGAACAAATTGCATTTCCATGTGGTGATGGTCCGCTTTGTTCTAGTGAATGAGGTATTATTATTTAACAGCAAATGGGCAATATTTTTAACCATATCATAGCAAGTACAAGTTACATTCGATGAGATGATGATGGTGACCACTTTGTACTAGATCAGCTCCTTAGTTGGATCTTTGTAGTACTGGCTCACTGAAACAAATGTAGGCTGGTAGACACCTTAACCTGATGATTCTGAGTCAACCAGTCTTTGTTCTTACTCCTTAATACTGTGTTCTTAGCGAGAAGCAGCACATACCTATTCTATAGTCTTTGGTATATCCCGACCAAGTCTTGAAACCACGATCTACAACACTCAATGTGAGCATGCTTTAACTATTACACCACTGCTGTGGTTCACTTTGTACTAGAACAGCTTAATTGGATTTTTATAGTGCCTCTCTGAAATAGAAGTCAGAGGGTAGACATATAATTATACTCTGACACATTATCCCGATTCCTTGCTAACCAGTCTTTGCTCTTATTTGGAAAAGAAGCAGCAAAATTAGTTTGAATATAGGGGAAATCACCTATGCCAAATGGGAGTCGGTTTATTGACAATGCTACATGGCAGGCAACGCAAAACATTGTCATCATTTTAATACCTAATATGGTTGGATAACTATTTTTATCCTGCAGTTCTGTATTATTTGAGGAGTCAAATTGCATTGACTGGATAAATTGTTGCTATATACCATCACGGACTGAAATATAGTTTTACTGGTACTTCTTTCATTGTTTACATGTGATTTTTCTGCAGGATAAACATGATATTAATGCAGTCTTAAAATATAAAAGTCTATGTGTATTCCGCACAAAACTGGGAAAAGTATCTGTATCTGTAACGTAGAACCCAACTATGGTTTTTATACAACGGGTAGAGATAGCGTCGATGGCGGTCTTTATTGGTGCCGATTCCTTAGAGCGGTCTTATATGCTTCTAAGAAATTTGCATGCTCGACACCAAAAGGCTCGGAGAATCTTTCCTTTATGGCAGTTTTTAAGCCTCATACACATAAACTTGATATTTTAAGACACTGCACTAATATTGTCTATTTATAGCACAAAACAAAATAAAACTACTTGAATTTTTGCAATGCATGATTTATTATGTCAAAATAAACATAAAAGGTTACACAAGCAAAATATGCAACAATCATATAACATGAAACACATCCAATGCATGCCAGTCACACTGAACCAACAAGTTTGAGCCAATCAGGTGTTACATACCATATGATACACACCCATTGTATGTCAGTTACACTGACCCAACAAGCTTGAGCCAATCAGGTGTCACATACCATATGATACACACCCATTGTATGTCAGTTACACTGACCCAACAAGCTTGAGCCAATCAGATGTCACATACCATATGATACACACCCATTGTGTCAGTTACACTGACCCAACAAGTTAGAGCCAATCAGGTGCCACATACCACATGATATACATCCAATGCATACCACTTACACTGACCCAACAGGTTTGAACCAACATATTGACACTTGCCACATGGTACATACCCAATGTATGTCAGTTACACTGACCCAACACATTTGAACCAATCAGATCTACATTACATACCACATGATACACACCCAACGGTTTATAGAAGTCAAAAGTGACCAATCATATGCTGATATTAAATCACTTATTGGGTCATACATACAAATCACACATACTAAATTTAACATTTTCATGAATAAATAATTTGTAACAAGTTAAAATTAAACTGTCAATTTCTTTTGAAATGGAAGATCCTAAGTTTGGACACAAATGATAATTCTGCCAGGAACATTAATGATCAAATCAAACTTAATATCATCATGTCAGTACTTTTCTTACAGTCTATGAGAAATAAAATTTCGTCACAAATTTTCGAAGCATAAAATTCTCTTATTTTGTGTCAATATGATAAAACTTTCTAACTTCCACCCATCCTTATTTTACCAAGATCAACCTGAAAAAAAATACAGGCAATACTTTTAACAGTAATATTAGAGCAAGACAAAGTGACAAAGTGCAATCTGAAATTAAGACTTTACATAAGAATATACCGTAGACATACGATGTGTGTAAAACCAGATATTGAATCAGGAGAAAATACATATTGACATTACATGTAGACAAGAAACAATTATTAATTACAGCAGTTAACCAGAAAACTTATTGAAAATTTGCATAAAAAAACACTTTTATACACATTCTTGTTGCTCTTACAAGTCTCTATTGTCTTTGGTTGTCGTGTTGTATTGAGAAGTTTAGGTTTTATCTCAAAAACATGAAAACGAGAAATTATAAAGATATACTGAGAATCTACGTTACTGTAAGTAAAAATAATCACAAATGCTGGTTTATTCTTAAATTGATCTTAAATTGTTATAGTATATTATTTTCATATTATAATATGGCGTGCTACTTTTGCTTTCTAGACAAAACTGTTCTCTGTAAAGCACAATTATTTTTAGCACATGTCCTATCTGTGTTTTCCAGTGTATTTCACTATTTGATCACGTAACTGTAAATTGATAATACAAATCAAATAGAAGGTCCATTTTCCTCTAAAAACCATTTAAAGCTTGACAGTTGTAATACAGTAACACAAGTCAACAAAAGTAACTAACAAGATTGAACAATAAACACTTTATAACTTAGATAATAAACAATAAAACTGTTCCTCACCCTGTCATCTTTATCATCCAAACCCTTATGACCAATTTTATGAATTCATTGGGAGCGTAGCTATAACCTGACAGCCCTTCGACAGTCTGATTATAGCTACGCTCCCTAAATTTTCTACTACTACTATCTTTCAAAAATCACTTAGTATAAAGCAAAACGTTTCTTTTAATGATTTAGTGGTATGAAGACCGTTCCCTCCCCTTTGTAGTCAAATGTCTATATAGACAATGTGATCTTTATATAGACAATGTCATCTTTATATAAAAAAAAATGTCATCTTTGTAGAAAAATGTAAATGGTATTGCCCAAATACTTGAACATAATTATGATCAATTATCTTATCACAATGAAATATGTAATTAAGTTTAATTCTGTTACTAGGCAACAAATCAATATAAATTAGCAAAATTCATTTCTAACATTTTTAAAAGTAAAAAAATTAATTCTATTTCTTTCCTGCAACTCATTCTTTCTTCTGCTTGTTTTTCTTTTCTTTTATTATCATACATCATTTTTTTTTCTTGAAATAACAAATATCTTTAAGTTTAAATTTTACAGTAATTTACATAATAATTGAATATACAGTAAAGAGAAAAAGAACAAGAACCCAATAAAATAAAATTTCTGGCTGTATATAAATGTATGTACAATCAATAAATTAATAATAAATTATAGCACTTGCTATGACAATACAATTTAATTAAGAGATTGGTATCTGTTGGAATTAAGACAAATTTTTATTTTCAAATTGTTGCCAGTCATCTTATAAAGGGCCATCTGTCAACAGATTCTTAAGACCACAGCAAGTCAACTATTTTTTGGATTCAAGCATCTTGTTTGGAAACTTAAGTTATCGTGAAAAAAATATTGCATCTACAGATATAAATTAACTACAACACACTCGTACCATAATTTGACACAAAATTTATGCGATGGTATAAAAATTGGAACATTGGTCTTATAATAGGAATATACACTTAAAAAAAAAAAACTGTTTACATGTATGCAAAATACTGTTAAACAAAGAAATTTTAAATATGTTTTTATAACATTCAGTACATGTAATTAATGGTCATTAGAAACTGTGTATTGTGCATAAAAGTGCACTAAAAAAAACAGCCATTTACAGCTGCCATTTCCACGGTTTTATACCTTAAATTAATGTAGTGCAGGCCTTTATATAAGAGGTGGTACCAGGTACTTTTACCCACCTAAAATGGTCTTTGGTACCTCCTGATTTTAAATAGTGGTGTATAAAATATTCATGAAATTTTTTCAAATTTTAATAAAAAAAAGTACCGCCTGAAAATAGTGAAGTACTGGCAGACTTGAAAAATATTGAAAGCCCTGTGTACTGTCTCTATTAGAAATATTAGTAAAAAGTGAAAGTGAAAATATTGCATGCTCTTACAAAATGTGTACACAACATGAAAGAGATGACAATGAAGAAAAATAGCACCAAGACTGCATCACAAATCTTATGTCACACAAGATATAATATCATAGTTCAAAACATCCTAGACATCCTCAGCATGCCCTTGTTTAAAATAAAATAATGCCAAGAAGGGTTTCCACTTACAAAAATTAATTATAAACAGATGTTAACTCAATTAAAGATTTTGTTTGCCATTCTCAACTTTTTCTCTCTGATAACGGAAAATCAGTTATGTTTTGCTAGGTTATTTTCTTCTTCAAAACATCAAGCCATGCAACATCTATTATAAATACTAAAAAGTAGATAGGTTTGGTTGCCACAAAAAAGTATTTTGCACATACATTTTATTTGTGTCCATTTAATTTTGTATTATTTGAAGAAGTATATTTTGTAAAATGTTCTGCAAGTATAACAAAGATTAAAAGTTTCCATTGTGAACAATATAGTCTCATTTCTTAATTTGAAATATTAACTACTGATATTTTTTTTTATATCTTTTCAATATTTAAATTCACTGCAATAAAATATGATAGAATGAACGATAATTGCAGTTACTTTCTCTAAATATATTTATATAAACCAGTATGATTTAACAAAATTCCTATGATAAAATTTCTAGTATTTAAGCCTTGAAATGTAAAATCAAAATCATCAGTTCGATTAGCTAAACTATCTGAAAATAAATATGTTTAATTCCATCTATAAATTGCATTTGTCACACGATGTTCATAGCTTGATTACTTAGAAGAACAAATTGGCCTTTACTTAAAACATATTTCAACACAAAGATCATACTCAGGAACACATTTCATTCACACCATAGTTCTTAAAATATTAACAACCAAGCTTTGTTTAAAAAAAAAAAATATAATTATCAAAAACAATGATTTTAATTATTATCACAGATCGTTCACTATGTAATTATTTGATCATGAACAGAGCATATGTACACTCATTCTCCACCATCTATCAGACACTTATAAAAATTACCCTATCAATATCAATATTTTATTTGCTTTGTAAATTACTCTACAATTGATTACTTTATACTCAAAGACAGAATTAACAATAAAAAATAATACCTGTTTGTTTGAAAATTCCATTCAATATGTAGTCAAACCTGCCTTAAATGTCACCTCTATATAATAAATCACTGTCTATAAAGGACAGTCTCATTTCCCCCATTATTATATAATAGTGCATATAATCTTAACCTGTATATAAAAGGCAACTGCTCATAAAATTCACATTTTCAGATTCCCTTGAGTGGCCTTTATATACAGGTTTGACTGTATTTTATGGTAAATATTTCCTTCTGTCTTATTTTACTTTCTAGAAGATACATAAAAGGCCCAAGGAAAACAAAGGAAGCCAAGGTAGATTTATAATCTATTGAAATAATGAAATAATGAAACGTTCAACGTTGCCAAAATAAAAATAAAAATCAAGAGATTTTTCCCCAAGTAGTATGTTCATTTCACCATGAGCAGATCATTGAGTCGACACCTTTTAATAAAAAAAAAAAACATGCACTGCTGAACATCATCATAGTCCTGACATGATTTTCTTTCCCCACTTGACCAATCTGTCAAACAAATAATGTCACCTAAAAAAAACAATAGTCGCAGATCTAACTGAGGGGAGATTCACACTGTTATCTATTTGTAGGCATCTGTCAACACCATGAAAAAGTCATATATTAAAAATTGTGTCCATAGGACATACATGCCCCCCCCCTTTTTCGAGCTAAAGTAAACAGGGACATTACTCACAACCTGGCCTTCCTTATACAGTCCCTGACCTTGTGTATCAAATTTAAATAATATGTTTAAGGGGAACTTAAGTTATTGAGTGGCAACCAAATAAAAATATAGACCTGGGGAAAACTTAATGCCCCCTGATGCCTAGCGATGGGGACATAAAAGTAATCTTGGTAAAACTGAATGCCCCCTCCCCCCGATGCCTAGTGATGGCGACATAAAAGTAATCTGAGTAAAAGTTAATGCCCCCTGATTCCTAGCAATGGGGACATAAAAGTAATCTGAGTAAAACTGAATGCCCCCTAATGCCTAGCGATGGGGACATAAAAGTAATCTGAGTAAAACTTAATGCCCCCTAATGCCTAGCGATGGGGACATAAAAGTAATCTGAGTAAAACTGAATGCCCCCTGATGCCTAGCGATGGGGACATAAAAGTAATCTGAGTAAAACTGAATGCCCCCTAATGCCTAGCGATGGGGACATAAAAGTAATCTGAGTAAAACTGAATGCCCCCTAATGCCTATCGATGGGGACATAAAAGTAATCTGAGTAAAACTGAATGCCACCTAATGCCTAGCGATGGGGACATAAAAGTAATCTGAATTTTACAATGTTTGGGAAATGTATCATATGCATAGATATATGTCTTCTCTGTTGTGTGTGTTACAACACTACTGGACATTGTAGGTCTCCCAGGGAAACTGGGCACAAAATAAACCAATTTGATAGATACATTACAACACTGTATAACGTACATATCTGGTTTAAAAATAATTTCTTACATAAAATCTTTGTAACTTTAATTTTGTTTAATATATCTCCCCTCATTTCCCTCAAGTGAAAGATGGTTTATGGAATAGCTACACTGTACTTGATATAGTTTTCAATGAAAAGTTAAGATATTAACCTATGTTGATGAACTTTAATCTTTGTGCAGTATCAGGCACATTGGTGTATAAAAAGTTAACAATACATTCATAAGGCCATAATAATCAATGTTTTTTTTTCTCATGCCACTTCACAAGACTCATTTATTACTAGATCAACCCCTTTTGGCAAAAACCTAATTCTCGATAAATCTGTCGACCAACTTAAAAACTTCATTCTCGATAATGTGTCAACCAATACAAATGTTAACTCACTATGGTAACTAGATGGAAGACTGGACGTAGCTTTTGTTCTAATAATTAAAATATACAAGTCATGTGTAATATATTTTCATATATATTCAGGGGTCAGAATATGGACCTTTTAACTCCTTTTTTCATACATTTTCTAGCATAGGTAAAGTAACATATTTCCATCAACATAACATTTTAGAATCCCTTTTGATTAAAACTCATCAAGCCTTAGTGCACTATATGTGGTTTCCCTTTGTCTTAGACATTTCTTACACAGCTTTAATTGGAAGGTAATTTTAACTCAGACAGAAACCAAACATTTCTTACACAGCTTTAATTGGAAGGTCATTTTAACTCAGACAGAAACCAAACTATAAAAGTTAGGAAATTTCAAAACATTTCATATATAACAATAGTATGTTACAGTCCTATCTTGCTTAAGGAGGGGGTTATGGTGTTTAATGCCACTTTCAACAATATTTCAGTTATATCGTGGCAGTCAGTTTTATCTTGTTTAAAGTTTCCATGAAAACCCAGAGAAAAATAAATATAGAAAATTTCGTGAGGAAAGAAAAATGTCTGAAAAATCACTTTTACAACCAATTATTTAAAAATAAGACTTTTTGTTTTGGATAATACATCTCTATACATTGCCTTTCAATTCCTATACAAAAGAGATGGAATGAACAACTTTCTGTTTGGAATGTTCGAATCTTCAATACTCTTAAATACTAACTCTACTTTATATGATATTTCATCAAGACCCAAAAAAAAATGATTAAAACAAGACAATATAATTCATGTTTTTTGTTTGTTTGTGAAACATTGAAAAAACAGGGACAGGAATAAAAACTGAAAGCAACCCCAAAACCTGAAATAAATAGAATATATAGTTTTATTTTTATCAGCTTAAACAATTGTTTTTTTCTCATTTTTTTTAAAGCATTTTCTCTGAACAAACGTTTTAAAACAATCCAGAAACAATTTGTAATTTTAAATAAATTACATGTATACGTATAACGTATAATAAGGCATTTTAACAAGTAAAGTAAACAATCTTCTCAATAAATCATCATTTGTCAAGTAACATAAACAACTCTGTGCACATTTCATCATACCATTGATCTATTCATATTTTTAAACTAAAATAAGATTGTTTTAAGGTCAATGACCTAGTGACCTACATAACACATTGTTTATCATTTTATCTGTAATCTTCAAAAAAAATAATTCTCTCCCTATTTTTACGTTTGTCAATCAAAAAGTCAATCAAAAACGTAGTGTTTAACTGTTTGCCACCATGCTACTTTATTTGAAAAGGAAAACATCTACACATTTAGAATTATCCACCAGTCGATTTCATGACAAACTTGAAATTTCAAGCAAAAAAGAAAAAAAAGAAACTTTTAAAACGAAATTACATGATAAACAAATACATTTCTAAAAATAAATGACATATTTGCATTTAAATGTTTAATCACTATTAATCAAAGGTTAAACAATCTTATTTAAATTAACATGAATTATCTCCCTTCCTATAGCTTATGGCATCCAATAAGACAGTTCATTTACTCAATCACAAATTCTATTACATAAAAAAAAACATTCTAATAGTATCTTTGATATACATTTTAATACTTACAGATAATATTTTATTGAGGACAATATTTACCTTAGGTGTTTAATTTAAGACTTGAATATACCAATCACATTTATACAATTTCTCACATGCTTATACATACATACAATCACATAGCTTACATGAAGCAACTCATACATCACATGACTTAAAATCTCCAGATCCATTGGCCAGAAACATTGTTACTATGGTAACAATTGGGTTGTCAACAAAAATCCACCGTTAAGGTGGAACTAACGCTATGAATCCACAACTGCTTGAGATCGGTCAAACTGTAGAATCAACTCTTTGATGAAGCCCAGCTTTTTATGTAAGTATTCAAATCTTTTCTTCTGTTCTATATACTTGATATCTTCTTTCTGAATTTTGTATTCTGTTCGGATTAAATCCTTCAATTTCTGAAGAAGAAAACAAATACAATGGATATACTGAAATGTCTACAACCGTAAAAAAAAACCTGACAATTTTATATATACAATAAAACCTGCTTTAGTGACCTATATCAAGCAATAACTTGTATTATGTGACCATAATTTTCATTTCTCTTCATAGTGTATTTCATGTACATTAAACCTGTATTAAGTGACCACCTTTCCTATGTGACCATATTTCACTGTTCCCTTAAAAGGTTACATTAGACAGGTTTGACTGTATATAAAAGTTGGACGGTATGGTACACAAGATGTTTTTGTTTGCAGAAGAACCCAATTATGTGTGCATTTATTGTATTCCTAAATCAAGCAGTCAAAAGCTCCTACATTGTATTTAGATTAATAGGAGGAAATTTTAATCTACTGCCTTGTGGTAAGTTATCAGAAGAGGAATTCCATTATCTGATCAAAGCACCCAAGGCATTGCACAACATTTGTTTATACTCAGTCATCGACTTTAGCAGTGGTCTGGTGGTTCACGGCCAGTAAAATTTGATTCGCACCAGCGACTTTGCCAAATTTTTTCAATAGAATCTATATATAACTATTCTAATTTGAAGTTTTCGGGCCAGTAAATTAAAAAGTATAATTTCGAAGACTGTAATACTCATCAGCCTTGTACAAGAATTATCTGTGTTCACTTTACAGAACATGTATGATGAATAACAAGTGAAAGCATTAGGTTGTTATTTTAAGTACATAGAGATGTAGTGTATTGTATAGATATGTTAGTGTAGATTTAATTTCGTGGTTGTTTACTCTGTTACTGCGTATTTTGTTGTATCCACGAATGCTTAATTTATTTCAATAGTACTACTAGACGTAATTATTCTATTTCTAAAACAAATATAGGATCATTAATATTTTTTTCTATCTTTTTACATTTCTTTTAAGAAAAATAACACAAAATATATAAAAAATAATGCGTTAGGCTGGGAGCACCATGAGACGACTGCAATAAGTCCACAAAATCTTCCTCATGCACCAGTTTTACTGAAAGTGGTTACTGTCCAGCAAACATCACCAGGTGACTCACCTCAAATTCTTCAGTTCCTTGCTGTGCCTGTCTCATTTTGACTTCTAGGTTAGCAAATTTCTGAGTAACTTTTTCCACATTTTTATGAAGATTACGATATTCTTCATACTCTAAATTAAACTCCTGCTTATACATGTTCCTCTGATCAAAGCTAGATATATGTTGGTATTTGCTGAAATAAAAATTTCTCATTACTAATTAAGAACTAGTGCATTAATTTCTCCATTAAATAACAGGAACATCAGTCATTTCAATTATCTCTTTTTTTAATGAAAGATGAAAAAATATTAAATTGTATACAGGATTCGAACTCACAACGTCAGTGGTGATAGGCACTGATTGCACAGGTAAGTGTAAATCCAATTAACATACGACCACGACCGCTCATACATTAATTAGGAACTATAAATTTTAATAATAAATATATCTAATAAATGATGATAAAAGTGTGATACTTACTTCACAAAGTCAAGAGAATCATTGGTTGTAGAGTCAACATTGGAAGAATCTGTAACAAGTAACATACAAAGTAACTAAATGATCAGTGTAAGTTGTTTTCTTTAAACTTATTTCGAACCTCTATAATTATATGTATTATATCATGTTAAAATTAATCTTATTGTACAATATTATTTATTAACTAATACAATATGCTGCAAGCTATGCTAATTAAATATTGTACCAGATTCATTAAAGCAGATATCTAACCTGATCTGTCAAATGACTAATTATTTTTTTTAACTTTTCATGTGATGACAATAGCTAACATGCACTCTTTGGGTCAGGTGAGCTACAATTATCTTTCTACTTTATGGAACAGACAAGCAATCAAAGAAAGATAACTCTAAAACTTCATTGTGTCAAAATTCGCACTACTACAGGAATTAACAGCAGCTATTTCTGGACATGTGCCAAGGTCCATAGACATAATTTTCAAAAGAGACTACCCAATGACTTTATTTTCATATAACAAATTTGCTGATAAATAATGGAAACAAATATATACAATTTAAAAAACCTTAATGACAAAAGATTTCCTGTCGCAAACCACAGGCAGATTATTACAAAGAAATTTTTATTTATTTATTTTACCAACTATTTAATTTGAGAATAAACTTGGGCAAGATTATATAACCAAAAATGAAGAAGAAAAACTGCAAGAAAAAAAATGAATGTTGGATTCCTAAGTCTCACTTAAAGACTTTTGTCAAGATTCTATCATAATTAACATTATTGGTCACTTCCAAATCAATTAATAGTGATGCCAAACAGAGTTTTTTTGTGTCTATTCTAAGCCAGGACCTAGATTTCCATTGACCTCTGCCCTTATTTCTGTTAGAAAGTTAGATTTTACCAGGAGTGGTTCTCGTTGTTGTATTTGGTAGTGTCATAAACTTCTATTTTTTAATAACCTATTTTTTTGTTATTCTCAACAGAATCTTAATATTCAAACAATTCCATACTGAAAACAATTAAGTTTTTCGACTATCATAAGGTTTCTATCAACTTTAATAGCTTTTAAAATGCACAGGAAAAAAACACATGTATTTTTTTCCTGGAAAGATTTAATAATTTGATTTATTGTGTTTAGCACTACTGTCAGCAATATTTCAGCTATATCATGGCGACCAGTTTTAGTGGTGGAAGAAGCCGGAGTCCCCGGAGAGAACCACTGACCATGGGCAAACAACTGGTAAACTTGATCACTTGCGGCTGCGAGTCGAGTGCACCCTTTTTTGTAATTTACAAAACCTGGCGCGACCCCACGCCATATTGGTGATAGGCTTGTATGAGTTGTTAGGTATTCCAACTACCTAACTCATTGAGCCACTCGGGCCCTCTACTGGAAAGAACATATGTCATGATTACATAGGTGCAAAGGTCTTGTTTACTTTGGTTGCTACATTTGCTCAGGAAAATGAGAAATACCATATTTCAAGTTAAAATAAAAATGGCCCATCTTTCATAAACCTACCATCAATGTTTTCTTTGGTATGCTTCCTGTCATGCCCATTGACAGATGATGTCACTTCCTGTTTGATGCTATCCATACAAGGTTTATTCTCCTTTTTAATTTGTTTATCATAGTGTGAAATCCTCTTCTGTTTCTTACTAGGGGGATGTTCTGTGGAGGTCTCATTTGGTCTTTTCTAAAAAAAAAATTTATTGACGTCTGGTGTCTTAGTTTAAGTATATAAATTTGACAATGCTAATTTAGTTTGGTTTGGTTTATAGAATTTAATGCCACTTGCAACAATATATTTCAGCTATATCATGGCGGCGGTCAGTTTTATTGGTGGAGGAAAATTAGAGTGCCTGAAGAAAACCACCGACCTGCCACAAGTCACTGACAAACTTTATCACATAATGTTGTATCATGTACACCTTGCCTGAGCAGGATTCAAACTCACAACGGCACTGATTGCATAGGTAGTTGTAATTCCAACTACCATTCAATCACAACCATGACAGCCCCTTGCGTTATTTAGGACCAAATTGAATTTATCACCCTATGTTGAAAAGACCCTTAGGGCCTACTGTAACTGTGAAATATAGAACAATAATAAAAACACTGTTCCTTTTATTATAATATGTGTCTGGGGTGTAATGTTGGATAGTCTCTCGTATTCATTTACATCCATATCCTCTCTTACTAAGACAATAAGACCATGATTGAGTGACATTACATTACCATTAGCTATGCCAATAATATTTTCAGAAAATTAGATGAAGAGAAAACATACCATTTTCATGTCACAAAAACATCCATTGTAGTTATTATTATACTTCACTATAGTTACAATCTGATAATTATGGATATCAACGTCTGATGAAGGTTATAATTATATATTATTCCAGTTAAAAGAAGTGCCAACAGAATAGTCATTACTTGGTGTCAGCATGAACTTACCTGGGGTACTGAGCTAGTAGGACTGTCAGGTGAAGGATGACTGGCTGGGGAAGCAGCAGGGGAGATATTCTGCAATTTGCTGAAGTAGAAATATATTACTCAATTCAACACTACCTTTGCTTCTTCATATTTACACAAATTTTCCTGGGGATTTTTATAATTTATTAACAACCTCAACAAAATGCTCTATCTTTTATATATCTCCATGTGTTATTCTTGAGTGAGTGATTGATTGTTGTTTAATGCCACATAAGCAACTTTCCATCAATATCATGGCAAGTACAAGTTACATTTCAATAAGATGATGATGAAGTCCGCTTTGTACTAGACCAACACGCTTAGTTGGCTTTTTATAGTTCTGCTAGCTTACTGAAACAACAGTTGCTCCACTTGAACACATTATTGTGATCCCAAGCAAAGCAGTCTGTTTTTCTCCTCAATGCCATATGCTCAACAAAGAAGTGACAAATACCAATTACATAGTCTTTTAATCTGACCCGACGGGGGCCCAAACCAACGATATACTACACTTGAGGCAAACACACTAACCATGACATCACCAATGCAAATTTTAAACAGTTTTGTACAGAATTTTTTTTAAATGTTTGTCTTCACGAAAACGCAAATACCAGGAAAATATACTGTTAGATAGCAACTAATCAGGTTAAAAGATAATACCAACCTTTAAACTATTAACCATGTTAAAAGATAATATCAACATCTATCTTTAAAAAACAAACCAGGTTGAAAGATAATACATACTTTTTAACAACCTAACCAGGTTAAAAGATAATACCAACCTTTCAACAACTAACCAGGTTAAAAGATAATACATACCTTTTAACAACTAACCAGGTTAAAACATAATACCCACCTTTTGACAATGTCCTTGTCACTATCATTATAGAATGGCCAATCTAAGGATACTTCAGAATATAAATGTTTGGAGAGGTAATACTTGTTATCCCGTGGATTTAACGTAGCGACATTCTGTAAAGTTGTACCAAATGTATCTTTATCTTTGTCTCTAATTCCATCTGTAAAATTGACAATAATGAACAATATGTACTGCATGTGGATATACAGTCAAACCTTCCTTAAAGGGAACCTCTATAATAATAAATCACTGTCTATAATACAGTCAAACCTTCCTTAAAGGGCACCTCTATAATAATAAATCACTGTCTATAAAGAGCAGTCTCACTTTTCCCATTAATGAATAGTGCATCTAATTTTAACCTGTAAATAAATGGCAACTGCTCATAAAGGCCACATTTTTAGGTTCCCTTGAGTGGCCTTTATATACAGGTTTGACCATATACACATTTGTGTTATATGTCTACCAGAAAAAACATCAACAAAAACAAACATTATTATATAATAAGAACAACACATCATTATCTTATTCAAGATCTTTCAACTCTCCTTCAAATCATTACTAGGAAAGCCCTTCATATATTTGTTATTTATCAAGTACATTTTAAAACCACTTAAACAAGATGAACTGTTAGCTCACTTATGATAACCTCGCATATATGTTCAATGTGTATAAAAACCAACTAAGTCAGGAAACAGGAAGTAGGAATCTGACTGATCCAACAACGCTTCCCACAATATGGCATACCAATATGAAGCTTGTGACCAAATATCAGATTTCTGCCATCAATAGTTGCTGAGAAAAATGCGATGAAAAATATCTTGGACAGACGGACAGAGGTAAAACAGCATACCCCCCCGGTGGAGCGGGGGTATAATAACAAAATGAAAACTGTTGTTGTTCTGTTCTAGATCTCCAATACAGTACCCCCCTCTTATGAGGCCAACCCTTCTGCTATGAAAAAGTGGCTTTATAAAGGGAGGGGGGTGGCCTTTGGTGGGAGTTATAATGAGCTAACAATTATTAAATGATATCATTTCCCTTCAAGCTTGTCATAGCTTAGTCAAATTAATGTAAATTTAACCAATGAATATGTTGCATTGAATAATTTCAAATTTATTTTAAATATATGTTACAATTTTTTTATTCATAATTATTTGTATTTTTATGTTTGTTGAAATTTAAACTTGAAAAATTATTCTTACATATATATGTGTCACAATAGTTTGCCCTCAAAGTTTTTTGGTTTTCATAAGTCATGTTACATGAGATTTTTTCATGCTGATGAGTTCTCAACCATAAACTGATTTATAGTTGACATCATCATCAAATATTTCTTTCTGTGCGTCATTAAAACATCTTAAAAGACTTAAAAAAAAAGTTCTTTGCAAATTAAAATACTGTTATAAACAGAATACAGTTAGATATTCATAATTTGACAATCTTTGATGTTTGTTTGTTTTTTTTGGTGGGGGGTGGGTAAAAATTTTCGAGACTAATAATAAATACTTGACTTTTTAAGAAATTTGTTACAATAGATGAAACCCAAATTATACAGTATGGCAGAAGGAAATTACTAGAGACCAAAAAAAAAAAAAAATTCCTACAAATTTAGTTTTGTGTGATCCATCAAAATTGTAAAGTTAGTAAATGTATGTTGACCATCCTTACAAGGTTATTTACTCTTGAGTGATTTATTGGTACATAATGACATATTCCACATAAATTAAGAGTTCATGGCTATTTTTGTCTGTTACAATGCCCCCAGAATAGGTTCGTCTATAAGATTAAATTTATTAATTATACAAGGATTATTCAATAGGAATTAATTATGACCTTTAATCCCCTTTACAGCATACACATTACACAGGGAGATGTAAGAAGGATTTTCTGTTCCATTTTTCAATATGCAAATTGTTAATTTTCATCATGTATATTCATAATAGTCAATCCCATTCCTTTCTATTGTCTATACAAAATGTATTATTTTCTTTTTCTCATATTTCTGTTTAATATTTGTGAAATACATAAAATATTCTTCTTTGATACAAAATAAGTAAATATTACATGTACTATTAAACAGGAAATTTTGGAGGAACCAATTTTTTCACATACATTTCATTCTATCTCTGACAATGTCCGATTATCATAAGAAGTGGGTTTAAATTGAGATTCTAATCTTTTAAGTTTAGTCAGAAGAATTCAGTAACCTTTGACTTCCATTATGTGAATGACCTTTGACTTGAGCCCAAACAAACAGTGCCCAAATAACTAATCCCTCAGATAAAATAAATTCTAAGTAACCATAGGAAAATATGTCTATGCATTGATTTTTTGCTAGTTCCAGGATTATAGTGAAACTTAACTGTTGTTATTTACAAAATCTGAAATGTAGAGGAAACACAATAGAATGACAATTAACACATTCTTAACATCTGAACTCTTTATTTCTTTTTTCTTCTTTTGTTTCATCTCTTGTTTCATCAGTTTTACAATCTAGATTTTAATAGTCATAGTTCAACTGAAATCTCCATTAAAATAGTCATAATTCAATGAGTTCGGTCTGGATTTGCATTGCTACACAACACAGAACACATTTTAACTGTCATGTGTTGGGAAAAGGCTGTATATACATTATATGTAGGTATATAATATGTAACTATAAAATTAAGAATGTAGTACAGGTGAACAGCATGGTAAATCACTGGCGTTAAGACTACATCAATTTTGAGGATATAATTATGGTTTATACATTAAAAAATGTGATAAATCTTCTCTAAAATACTGGTAGAGGCAATGGAGGTGAAATAATATATAACTTTCTTCAATGATGATGGAAGATGTGGATAAGACAGAAAATTCTGAATTTGACAGTTCATGATATACATGTAGCTGTTGCAACTGACAAATTTTGACAGACAATTTCGAGTATATTGACATGGGTAGGAAGTTATCACAAAGGGAGATAATTCATTTTGTTCCTATATTTTTTTGTAGCTGCTGCATTACCCTTGAGAAACCCTCTAGAGAACATTTAATAAAGTGCATTCAGAATTAATGTAACATTGATCTAGTGTATAAATGTGCCTATAAGTTTTAATGTTACATTGATCTAGTGTATAAATGTGCCTATAAGTTTTAATGTAACATTGATCTAGTGTATAAATGTGCCTATAAGTTTTCAGGTGTTATGGTTATGGTGTTTAACACCACTTTCAACAATATTTCAGTTATATCATGGCAGTCAGTTTTAATGGTGGAGGAAACCGGAATACACAGAGAAAACCATTGACCTGCCTCAAGTCACTGACAAACTTTATCACATAATTTTGCATTGAGTATGCCTTGCATGAGCAGGATTTGAACTCACAACGCATATATATAAAATTTCAGTATTTAGACATAATAGGACTTGCATAAGGAACAAAAGTGAAGAACTTGGCAATCTATTATAGCAAATAATTAGGATTCTTATCAATTAAAGGAGAACGAAACCAACTGATGATTTGGGGTTTTACAGAATTTAGAACTAATAAAAAAAAAAAGAAGAAAATATGACTTTTTTAATGACAATTTTATAAGGGCTGGTGTTAAAGCACGTCTATATCTTATTAATTTTAAATTTCCTGCTAAACATGGAGGCTGACATTTCTCACTTATCTGTGACGTAAATCCATCTATTCCGATTTACCTGTTCAGTTTAACAATCATATTATTTTTGGAATTCCGTCATAATGGATAGAAATTTAGAATCAGTTGGTTTCGTTCTCCTTTAAGAATTTTAACACAAACTTGATGATTCTGTCCATGCAACACAAAACAGTCATATAATACTATTCTTCTCAGTTAACTTGGCATTGTGCTGTAGACTGCATGTCAATTATATATCATAGAAAAAGAAAGCAACCCAATTCATCTCTCCGAAAGATGTCTTTCAGTTAATTTTTTGATCACCTTGACCCAGGAAATGGACAAAACATAAATATTGAACACTATCTTAGTTAGCACCTTGACCTGTTAACATATTGTTTAGACGATTAAGATCAAAATTGAAAAACATACAATCCTGGATAATCATTAAGATAAAACAATGTCAATCAATAATTAAATAATTTATTTTGTAATATTATTTTGATGATTCAATTTAAATTTGATAAAAATATTTTATTGGTTTACAAAAATTTATCATATTAGTAAAGTACAAGTTCATAATACTCAATCCATTTTCAATTTCGTGTCAAATGAATTAAACAATGGTTCTAAACATCATCCAGTATAAAGAATGGTAAACCTGGAATCGTGACACACATTATTCTGGAGCCATGTTTTTGTTCTATTATTCCATATAATCTGCCATTCATGAAATACATAAAGTATACATGATTGTTTAAAAATAGAATCAGTATATTGAGTCATTGTACTTTTATAATTGACAATTTCACGATTATAAACCTATCATTTGAGGTGACTAAATAAAATATGTACAGAAAATATTGAAATTGCACAGAGAAATTAACAACAATATTCCTTTTTTATTTATACATATTCTCCCACAAAAAAAATTAGATTCAATTGCTTAGAAATAACTCCTATTTTCATTCTAAAATAAAACAAAGATTATCCCTGTTATGTTTCTGGCCTCACAGGACAGACAGATTGACTATTAATTTTATGCCCATTATCTTAATGTTGATGTTCACATTCGGTAAATATTGTACAAGTTTATAAATGATAACACAATTTCACTACTGCTAACAACCCCCTCCCCCAAAATGTCTTGTACAACAACATGATCTATTTCAAATAATTTATGGTGAGATTTTGGTAATTGCAAGGTTTCCATATTTATACATGCATTCACCAGTACAAAAAATGCTTAAACAATCCAAAGACTAAAGTTTGTGACATGTGAAAAATAGAGGATAAACAAAACTTTATAAATTTTTTCTTGATAAAACATAGAATATGTCAAAATTGTGCAATGAATAAACTTGAAAACAATGTCTACTTCATAGCTGTCAGCATTAAATATCATAATGAAAAATAAGCTCTTTTGAATTTGTCAACTCCATAATACTATTACAGTCAAACCTGTATTAAGAGGTCACCTTTGGGACAAAGAAAATGTGACCTTATAAGACAGATGATCTCTTAAAAGAGGTTCAATTAATATGTAATTTTCTATGAAAGGACAGGACAAGAAAAAAGTTACCTTTTAATACAGGTGACGGCTTAATAGAGGTGACTGCTTAATAGAGGTGACTGCATCGGCAGGTTTTACTGTACTTTACTCATTGAGCGATCAGTCAATGTTAATACTTATGGCTACAGAATTACAAAGACATACAAGGAAAAAGTACTACTTGACAATTTACTGTAACAGTAATGCTTTTTATTATACTCCCACCCCCACTCCCTTCTGTAGACATAACCTTGTCCTGTGCAGAACTTTTTGTCTCAAGGTCTAGAACTATAATATTTGTTATGCATATGTAATAGAATATGATAAGAGTTTTGCATATAGAAAAGAGGTCATTGTGACATTGTGATCATGACCTTAATTCTTAAGGTCAAATAAGTAATTTGTACTGCAGAGTACCAAATGCTGTTGTCTTACACCCCACAACCAGGGAGGTCTCAAAACATATAACATACCTCTTTTTAATCTAACAAGCAGTTCTGGTTTTTTAAATGGTCTCACAGCTAATAAATGTAACAGTCTTTCCCTGAAATATATATAATGTATATCAAAGGTCATTCAATAAGTGTTATCATCTGATTTGATCCCAATCTACCAGTCAATATCTCTAAAAAAAAAAATACTAATTAGGGAGGCTTGGTTTATGGTGTTTAATGCCACTGTCAACAATATTTAAGTTATATCGTGTTGGTCAGTTTTATTGGTGGAGGAAACTGGAGTACCCGGAGAAAACCACCGACCTGCCGTAAATCACTAACAAACTTTATCAAATAATGTATCGAGTACATCTAGCCATGAGCTGGATTTAAAATCACAGCTTCAGTGGTGATATCCACTGATTGCATAGGTAGTTGTAAATCCAACTACCATACGATAACGACCATGATGGCCCCAACAAATACCACTCTACAACTCAGGATACCTCGCTACATCTCATAATGAAATTCTTATCATCAGTGACTGTAAAATGTAGAACAGCAATAAAAGTGTTGTTCCTTTACTTTAATTTGTGCTTAAGTGCAATATTAGATAGTCTCTCATTTTCATTTAAATACATATCTTTTCTTACTAATTCGATACAACATTATGTGATAAAGTTTGTCAATGACTTCAACAGGTTGGTGGTTTTCTCCGGTTTCCTCCACCAATAAAACTGACCACAACGACATAACTGAAATATTGTTGAAAGTGGTAATTAAACACCATAAACCCCCGTCTTTTCTTATTAATAAATACCTCTCTATCACTGAAGATTAAATGTTAATACAGTGAAACCTGCCTTAACTGAACCCTCCTGGGACAAACTTTTGTGCTCAGAATGGACAGGTGTTCAGTTGTTACAGGTAGATAAATCAACAAATTTCTCACATTCTAATATTATTTAAAGTTCAGTTTATTCAGGATTTGGTTTAGACAGGTTTCACAGTACTATTCAGGATGAAATGCCAATAACACACAACCACCAGGGATAACATCTTATACTTTAAACTGCAAAGGGTTTAATGCTTGATGCCATGCTAAACTTGTGACAATTATGACAGGTATGCTATATCCTCGATCAGTCAATGATTGTACACATGTACACCTTTATACAACCAAAAGTCATGTTAACAATATACTTTGGTCTATTTTATAAAACATATTATTGATAATGATATATTAAAATAAATCTACAAATACACTCATAATTCTTTTGTTAGACATTAGTTTTGATACCTGAAAGGTTTTTGCATCACAGCGGCATTAACTGTAGAAGCAGGCTTTGTAGAAGTTGGCTTGGAAGACGTCACAGCATTATTACGATTTAGCGTTGCTGTCATGGCAACAGAAGACGTCACAGCATTATTACGATGAAGCGTTGTTGTCGAGGTGACATGGTTTGTGGAAGGTGGATGACGAGGCACAGATAGTGGAGACACCACCGATGTCTTAGGTTTATTAAGGTTTATTGCACTTAGTGACGGGGAAGGTTTTGGTTGTGAAGTTTCTATTTCTCGTTTTGGATTTTTAATGATATTTTTAATTCTTTTACTAATATTTGGTCCACTAGGCTTGATTTCCTGGGTTCTGAAAAAAAAGAGAAATAAGAAAATTGAAGCATTTGTAAAACATTTGTGTATGATTGTAATCTGTTGGATTTTTTTTATGATATTTTTAATTCTTTTACTAATATTTGGTCCACTAGGCTCAATTTCCTGGGTTCTAAAAAATACAAAACAAAATTGTTATTGTAACAACATCAATTTCAAAAGGATATTTTTAATTCTTTTACTAATATTTGGTCCACTAGGCTCAATTTCCTGGGTTCTAAAAAATACAAAACAAAATTGTTATTGTAACAACATCAATTTCAAAATGATATTTTTAATTCTTTTACTAATATTTGGTCCACTAGGGTTGATTTCCTGGGTTCTGAATTTAAAATGTGTTGTGTGTGATTTTAATCTGTTGTCTAATCATAATATACGATACATATATATATCCAAGGGGTGCTAACATCTGTTACCTGTATTTAATGACAATATAAACTATTGACCTGTAAACTGATCTATACAGGTGCTACATATACATTGTATATATATATTTTCAGGGATATCCTGTTTTTGATATTTTGAATGGGTAATAAAGATATAGAAATCTTGTTTGTGTCTACAGTTCAACCTGTATTAAGAGATCACCTTTAGAAGAAAGAAAAAATGGCCTTATAAGACAGGTGACCTCTTAAAAGAGGTTCAGTCCATATGAAATTTTCTATAACAGGAAGAGAAAAAGGTGACCTATTAATACAGGTGACTGCTTAATAGAGGTGACCACATGGGCAGGTTAGAATGTATTAAAAACAATAAGAGATGTTCAATTCAAAATATTTCATGTAATTCCATAAATAAATAAATAAATAAGGTTTTATTTAGAGTTGATACAGATAAATGAATAAGAACACAATCTCTATAGTGCTATTCAAATGGACCAGTTCTGGCAGTACATCGGTATCTATAAATAGCCCTTCTAAGTCTACTAGGTTTTCCAGTTGTATACTTCATTCATAAATGGATCACACTGACAAATCATTCTATGTGTCTAATCTAAAGACAGCTTTTATAATGTCATATATTATAAATATTACATGAAAATGAATAATAATTTATGATTATTTTTTTTTTTCAATTTTAAATTGTCAAAACTTATTTGAAATTTAAAAATGCTTGTACATTATTTCTCAAACATGTAATATAACAAACTATATTTTTTTAAAATTTGATAACGGTACAAATTTTCAACTTTGAGCTCTTAGTTTTAGGTTATGATTTGTACATTTTCCCAAATCCTCGATAAACATACCATTGTTGATATGCTTTGCTCGAAATAGATTTCTCATCGCATCTCACAACTCAGGCTTTGCCTTCGATGTGACATTGCTCGGAGAAGTCCATTCTTGCAAAAAAAAAAAAAAAAATCAACTATAGTATGTATTTATCACAAATAAAATAAATGAAAAAAGATAAATATTTGTACATAAGATAGTTCCTTGTTCATGATACATGCTGAACTTCGGCTCATAAAATTAATTAATGTCATATTATAAAACTTCACATTTATATTATTATAAATATTACATAGTGACATGTACATTTCTATTACAGAAAAAAACAATTTATATTCATCACCTATATTTTGGAAAGATATGTAATTTTATAAGAAGAAATTTTAATGTTCTCCTACAATTGACCTAAAAACCTGAACAGTTAATAGTTTTATACTACAGCACTATGGGGGAGGACTAGACATATAATGTATAAATTTAATGTGAAGCATGAAATATTTGAACTTTTTGTTTTTTTATGTTCAAATAATTCCAGAAGACAGAAACATAAAAGTCAAATGAACATAAAGATAAAATTATAATTATAATGGTTACATAAATAACTAAAGCTGTCAATCATCTTATGTACAGGGGTCACAATGTCAAGTCTCTCCAATCATCAATTAATAGACAATTTATGCTTCCCTCGATCAAAACAAATTACATGACTATGCATAACAAATTGTGGGACAAAAAAAGCTTAGTCTAAATCATGATTCATGGAGAAAAAAAAATGTTGGTTATATTTCAGTCTGCACCAAAAACCACTAGCCGTATGCCGCAGTCTAGTAAATATTGCATTAAATTTGCTTAAAGTGATAGGATCTACGATTTTTGTGTTTAATATTAAAATCGGTAAAACGGTGAACTAACGACCAGTCCATAGGTATGAACTAATAAATGCTTAAAATGTCAATTTTATAACTTTAATCAACGTAATTAACAGACTAAAGTTGATAGCTTTTTATCGTCTGTATGAATCGTGCTAATTAATTATGCAAAAATGTGATCCCAGCATGGCCTGCGATGACCTCGACCTGACCAAAAAGAATCATGGAAGCTGAGTGCATGTTTGATCAACAATGCGATATTATTATATATAACGTAGATTGGAATCTGATATTTGAATAAAATCCATTGTTAGGTAATAGTAAACCAATTCTGAAAACTTTCACGAACCTGTCAATACAGATATGTGATTTTACAACACACACTACATACAGTTTGAAAAATTATTTTTAGAAATGACCGCTGAGGCACGGTAGAGGGATATTATTTTGTAAACAGTTATATCATGAGTTCCTAAGTTCAATGAATCCTTTAAACTCGTCCAACGGTCATGCTCCTTCCCTATATTTATCTTGGATTTCGCATATCTTGCTATAACTTCTTTACGATTTCTTTTGCGAGCAGAATCTGTCAATGTAGCAGGTCTACCGCGTTCCGTTTTTATTTTGGACGACATGTTGTATTATTGTGCGCTTGCGCAGACATAAGGTCAAGCCTTAGGTTATATGAATATATATAAATAGAAATCGATTTTTTGTCACTGACAAAAATTCACGAACTCTTGTTTCAAGTAAAAAATCATTGACAAGGGAGTACGTTTGATATAAAATCATATATATTTTTTTTAATTTAATTACTGAAGGCATGATATTTCCCTGATAAAAATGAAATGTATTTTTAAACGAAAATCGTGGATCCTATCTCTTTAATCAAATAGAAAAAAAATCTCCAAAAATGTTGTTCGGGCTAGTTTGCTAAAACGTTTTTGCCACAGACTGATATTTGATAGTAAAAAAATCCAGCTTTCAATTTACTGAACATCCCTTACTGCTTTTTCTGAGTTGATGAAAAATATCTAGATTGTTACTGACAATGTGATAGGAGATATGATGTTGTTTAAGTCACAGTTAATTCATCACAATATGCAATAGCCTTATATTTTGTGTTCACTGATTTAAGTGAGAGGTAGTTGTATATTTTGTTTATACTGGTTGAATTGTTGCCAGTCACTGTTTTAACTTTCTTTTCATAATAATCAATTACGTTACAACTACTCTTGTATTCCGAATATAGGAAATAAATCACGAATAACCAAACAATGCAGTAATTCACAAATGCACGTTAGCGCATGAATGAATTTCAGGGGGGTGTCATAATTGGAAGCCATTTAGTGCCGGTTGAAGGTAAGCGGCCCAAAATGGCTTCCAATTATGACGTAAATTCACCCCATGGAATTGCCATCGTTGTTCGGTTACAAGTTATTTATTTTCGATTATTAAATAGCAGTATTTCTCGTTGATCTATGTAATAACGTTTTCTTTACTGCCTTACCTCACTTTACCCCATTCTTCTTGAGCACTTTTCATTTGTTCTCTGGTTTGTTGGAAAACATCACTAGTGGCAACAACAGTCATTTTATTGGTCATGGAGCCTTGGAATATCATGTGATTACCATGCCTGCAAATATATCAAAAATATCTGATTTACTTAAATATCCAGAACGTTATTTGTGTTTGAATATAGTGGTGTTAAACACATAATGTATTGTGCTCTTTCTTTGTTTTTCCTAGTCATGTGTACGCTATGTTGACAGTTTCTCTGGATTGTTCATTTTTCATTGCCCCTTCGGTATTTTCTAACGTTTATTCAATAAAGAACTACCCCTGGTGCAACATGATTTGCATGAAGCAAGTCGACACAAACTTCCTCCTGAACCAGTTTTACTGCAGTGAAGTTAACTAAATAAAAGGCCGTTGGCCACTGGTCCCCCGATGCCAAGGTTATATCGTAAGATTAAATTTTGAAACTACTGTAAACTAGAGGGTCAGGGGAGCCTGTATCACTCATAATTCTGAAAGGGGACCATCCAAGGACCATTTTGAAGTAAAAAAAGGGGAGTAACTCTGGTTAGATTTGTCGAAAAATCATCATTATCGAACTTGACCTAGATATTCATGAGATACACTTACATACCAAACCTAGTTTCAATCTGACTTTTTGTTCACAAGTTATAATTTGGAAACCAAAATATTAGCAATTTTGAAGTATAAAAAGGGATGTAACTCTGGTAAGATTTGTCGAAAAATGATCGCTATCGCACTTGACCTAGATATTCATGAGATACATTTACATACCAAACCTAGTTTCAATCTGTCTATTTGTTCTCAAGTTATCATCTGGAAACCAAATATTTAGCAATTTTGAGGTATAAAAAGGGGCACAACTCTAGTAAAAATTGTCGAAAAATTGTCATTATCGAACTTGACCTAGATATTCATAAGATACACTTACATACCAAACCTAGCTTCAATCTGACTTTTCATTCACAAGTTATCATCTGGAAACCAAAAAGCACACGGACGGACGGACGACACCCATTTCTATAGTCCCCTTCGACGAAGCGTCGGGGGACAAAAAACATAACTAATAAAATAAATCTGCTGGAAAACTATATGAAGCCCATTAAACAATCAATTCAAGAGCAATAATAATTATTTGAATAAAATTATGAGATCACTTCTGTTAAAAACACGATAATTGATTTACTCTAGCTAGAGGCCAAAGATGGATAAACGAAAATCGTAATCTTGCCATTCTTGCAAGCAGACAGGCTGCATTCATATGATAGTGTAACAGTTGTCACACAACGATTTTCATGATTATTTCCTCTTAATCACTGTTAAAACTATAATCACAATTATAAATCTACCTGAAACTTGGCAAAAGAATTTCGTATTTTTTGTAACGTCACGATCAGAAACTTTTCTTCTTTTTGACATTTCAACTGGTAACTTGAACTGTAAAAATTACAACCAGGTGTAATACCACTAAAGAATTCTCCATAGCCTTCTATGTTAAATAAAAAAAAATTGAGNACATTTCAACTGGTAACTTGAACTGTAAAAATTACAACAAGATGTTATTTTAAAAATCGGGAACCAGTATGGTTGTTCGTATTTCTCGGACAGAGACGTAAATATTCATATTTCTCGGACAAATACGTAACTATGCCGTCCTTTGTTATGAACTTGAAGTCAATGCGATCTTCATCATCATCATCTTCCGGAAAGAAGTAACTCATGTCTGAGTGCAAATACCCCTGCGTACAGCTTAAAATTTCCTGCTATATACAAAATAAAATGATCTGTATGTACAATTAAAAACAGAGCTGGGTGAAGTTACTTGTGGAGGAGTGTACCAACACNTTTCACTTTCGATTTAACACAAATTCAGGTGGTTTCTTTCCAATGCAATCGATTTTTTATTTGAAACCACAAGGACATCATATATGGGCTTAAAATTATCCTAAAATATGTAAGTTTCTGCTGACATTCAGTATTTTGCAGTATCTAATAGGGTTTATTTTTTATCCAACAATGTAGGAATCCATTTTGTGTTTACGTACTACTTTCCCATACATCATTTTCGACTGGTACCCATGTTTAGTGGTATTACACCACCAGATGTTATTTTAAAAATCGGGAACCAGTATGGTTGTTCGTATTTCTTGGACAGAGACGTAAATATTCGTATTTCTTGGACAAATACGTAACTATACCGTCCTTTTTTATGAAGTCAATGCGATCTTTACCGATCTTACGAGAAAACAAATTTACACAGTTGTCATAGTTCAGATACGATTCTGAACACATACTTTTTTACAACTAGTAAAATTCTGCTAGTTCTAACTTTATTCACTAGCAAAATTGAGGCAAATTGAAATTTCAACTAGCAATTTGCCTGCTTGCTAGCGTTAATTTCGAGCCCTGAGTGTGCTTTACATTCTATCCTAGGTTGCATACCCATATACATGTATATCACAAGAATGCTGTAAATCATATATTGTAACCGTATCATTTTATTTACTGCCCCCTCCTTTTAGGCCCCATAAATTGCATTGGTTTCCCAAACTAGAGGCTCAGATGAGCCTGTATCGCTCACCTGACATAACTAAGTCCTTTTAAGAATGTCTGCATGACGAATACATCTAAGTTACTATTCAAATCCCATAGAGTTCTATGTTAAAACTATGTCTGCTCATGGCAGCCATCTTGGATGGAGGTCGTGGTCACCGGACACAATTTTAAAAGTATACTAACCAAGGACCATCCATGCCATGTTTGCTTTAAATTGACTGACTGGTTTCAGAGGAGAAGACTTTTAAACAATTTTCCCATAGGGTCCTATGTTAAAACTATGTCCGCTGATGGTGGCCATCTTGGATGGAGGTTGGGTTCACAGGACATAATTTTGAAAGTTGACCACCTAATGACCATTCATGCCATGTTTGCTTTAAATTGACTTGCTGGTTTCAGAGGAGAAGACTTTTAAACATTTTTTCCATAGGGTCCTATGTTAAAACTAAGTCGAGTCATGGTGGCCATCTTGAATTTCCAATCAGCAAATGATTCATAAGTTTAGTACAGGATCACCCAATGATCATTCCTGTAAAGTCACAATTCAATTGGCTTAGTGGTTTCTAACAAGAAGATTTTCAATGTTTCAACCAATCAGAACACATTATTGGCCCTGGCAGCCATGTTGAATTTCCGACCTACACCAAAAACACAAATCTGGTAGAGGACCATCCATTGAACATTTATGGCAAGTTTGGTTGAAATCTGTTCAGCGGTTTCAGAGAAGAAGAGTTAAATGTGAAAAGCTAACGGACGGACAACGGACGCTTACCCATGACAAAAGCTCACATGGCATTTGGCCAGGTGAGCTAAAAAAGCATTCCGTGCCCAGTTGGTATACTTTTAAATACATTAAAATTCTACTTAATTAAAAGTACATTTGTGGTAGCATTATACACTGTTCTCTATTAGCTTTGATGTCATCAGTATTCCGTGACAAGTTGTACTTCACAATCTCAAAAAATTGTTTAAAAAACATCTTTAAAAAAATGATTTCGTGTGAAAATTATTATCACTAAATCTATATATTTACAGAAGCAGGTTGTAAAAACACATTATTTTAGCTCAATAAAATTTAGCAAAATAAAATTGATAATTTTGCATGTTTCATTTGGTTGAACTGACATTTGACATTTTTAATGTTCTAATATATATATCAGTAAAATATTATATGTTCTTTAAAAATGATCCTATTTAAGATTGATTGATTGGTGGGTAATGCCAACTTCAGGAGTATTTCAGCCATATCGTGGCATTCCTAGAGAAGAGATACATGTACATGTAGTCCTTAAAGAATAAAAATAAATAAATGAAAAACAAAAAATATCATAAAATCAGAACAGTTTCAAAATCCCATAGCAAAATCATAGAAAGAGGCAAAAATTGATACCCCTAATACAAAAATACACGACAGCTCACCTTCCTGGCTTGGTACAGGCACTTCAATTAAAAGTGGTGGGTTAAACTAGTTTTAGAGTCACAAAACTCTCCTCCAATGGTGATCAGTCTTCACACTAACTCACTTGCCTGAAGCCAGGGACAAGTAAAACTCGATTTGGACAAGTGAAAATTATGAAAGAATTTGCTGGAATAAATTTTTTTTTTTTCTTCTAAATTTGGCTTACAGGCAAGTAGGAGAAAAAAATGAAGGCAAAGACTGGATGATTTCTATAAAAACAACCAAAACATAAAACTTACACAGGTGGGGGTTGCTGTACACAATCCACACTGCCATTGGGTTCTGACAAAGAAGTCAAAGTAAACTGGAATGCTTTACAATCATCAGAGGATTTCTTTGGAATTTTAATGACCTGGAATAAAAATGATAAAATTATATTATCAAATGGTACTAATAACATGTAATGATTCATATGACATTTATATCAACCCCCCCCCCCTTTTCCATGTATAAAACATACATACATGTATCTGTACACATTTCAGCTAATGTTGATGATTAATCAAAATGCTTAGTACAATATTTACAATATATCAAGAAGTGCTGTTTTACATTTCTGTTTAAAGAAGACAATCTTTTATAGGGCCAGGGTTAGGATTATAGTGTTTAATTCCACTTTCTACAATATTTCAGTACTATAGGTGGAGGGAACCAGAATACTCGGAGAAAACCATCGACCTTCCGCCAGACACAGATAAACTTGATCACATAATGTTGTATCAAGTACACCTAGCAATGAGCTGGATTCAAACTCATAGCGTTAGTGGTCATAGCATAAGTAATAAAGTTGTAAATCCAACTATCATACAATCACGACAGCTCCCCCCGACTAACTTTTATATAATTTTCAGCTTTTGAAATATTTCTGTTGTATAAATAATTTTCTTGTATATTATCAGTTTAGTACATTAAGTTCAGCATGTAAGACATATATTGATATGATCTTGAATGAACTTTAGTTCAGAGCTTTACAGGACAAACCCTAATTTCCAGTTCAATCTAAGAGGGCAAAGCACTGTGAAGATTATTTTTGACCTTGTATTATATGGTGTACTGTACCATCATGAAGATGTCATTTGTTTCTGGATTACACAGACAATTAACATGGCTACATGGTTATATATACAACAATTTTAATATCTTATGAATCATGATAATTATTATCATATGTTACTCATGTACTTACTCGACCTATTGCTATTCTTGGTTTTGATTGATTGATTGATTGGTGTTTAAAAGCAACTTTTGCAGTATTTCAGCTATATCGTGGTGTACTTCTTGATTTTGAAATTTTTGTTTCCTCAAATGGCCATTACATACTATATCTCAATTGAAGAAATAGTGTACTCAATACAACATTATATGTTAAAGTTTGTAACGGCAGAATGGTTGTTTTCTCAAGGTACTCCGGTTTCCTCCACCAATGAAACTGATTTTAGCTATCTTCCTGTTTTGTCTCTTTACTTTGATTTAAATTTTCAAGAAATAGAGCAAATCATATAAACATTTATGATCTATAATTATTTTTATTATTGTTTAAATTTTAAACTCTTATTTTTTTTAACAGCAATTAATTTGGCACATCTAGTGAAGCACATTTAATGTGAAGACTTTAACAGCAATTAAATCTGCACATTTAGTGAAGTGTGTTAAATGTCCAGATTTTATAGCAATGTCTTTGCTAATTCTGACATGTTGTTAACTTATAATATATATATTAGGTTTATATCAAATATAGAATTGAGAGTAGGCCCAACAATCTTATATTTATCTTGGTCAGCTGAAGATTATCTACTAAAATATTCTGATACACCAGACTGTGACCAGAGGCTCACAGGGGCCTGTAATCTCACCTGGTTTTCTATTTGACTTCTAAACTTGAATGATACAGTCAGATTAAAATTTAAATTTCAGATGATTCCAGCTTAAATATAACTAATATTTGCCATTGAAAGAAATTGCTATTTTTAGCAATTACAGCCATGTTGGATGCATGGAGGACAAAGCTTTGTAGGATACAATTTTAAAAGAGGACCACCCAGTCAGTGACACCCCAGTCCAAGATGAATGGATTCTGAGGACATTTAAATCTGTTATAAAATTAATCTGTATAAATTGGCTGGTAAGATGTTGACCAACTCATTATCATGTAGCTGCTCTAGTTTTAATTTTTACATCTTTAAAACTTTCCATTTTTTTTTTTATCATAATATTAATACAAAATGTTTTGTGTTAAAAATACACAACATTTGGTGCAGCTGTATTTAAATAATTATCTGAAAACTGTGATGCCAGATGGACAAACAAACAAATACAATCAAACCTGTATTAAGAGGACACCTTTTGGGAAAACGAAAAAGTGGTCTTCTAACAGGTGACCTCTTAAAAGAGGTTCAATTTATATGAAATTTTCTATGACAGAATAAGAAAAAGGTGACCTTTTATAATACAATGTAGGTGACTGCATGGACAAGTTTGGTTGTATGTAAGAAACAGTCAAGAGGAGCACCTTACACTTCCTACCCTTTTTTCAGACAGGGGCATAATAAGAGTTATTAATATTTCTGAATCAAGAGACTCCTAATCATAGATTTCTTACAAAATATATTACATGATTTCTTACAAAATAATCTATCAGGTCACTGACTCCTGTCTTACACAAATATTTTTATATCTCTATGCTATTTTTTGTTTATTGTTTACACCTTGATTGCACAAACAATTATATTCGGCCTACATGTAGTTTTGTACGTACATGTATAACATAAAAATGTTCAGAAAACAAACAATTAATAGATGTCAATACACCAGAAATAAGGTCTAATTCATGAAAACGTCGGTACAGTAAATACGAGACACGGTTCTTTTTGTTTTTTCAGAATTAATCAATCTTTAGTGATGATTCAAAGGTTGTCGTCCTGCCATTACGTACATGTAGATGATATTGTAGTTAGAAACCATGTTGATTATACATTACTCATATGTCATAACACATGTACAGTTAAACCTGTCATGTGACTGTCCACGGAAACATTGAAACGTGGTCACATAAGACAGGTGGTCACTTAATACAGGTTAAATTTATATGAAATGATCTACGATGCGAAATAAAAATTAAGGTCACATAATACAAGGTATTAGTCACTAAAGTAGGCTGGATTGTAGTTAGAAACCGTGTTGATTATATATATTACTCATATGTTACAATACGTGTATTATGGTGAATCAGAAAAAAAAGACAACAAACTTTTTTTTAATAATTATTTATCATCTTTGTCTTAACTTTTTTTATACTTTTACAGTGGAACCTGTCTAATCCGACACACCAAGGGACCAGGAAAATGTGTCGGATTGTACAGGATGTCGGAATACTCAAGTTTTATTTATGTTACCAGAACTACTTTGGGACCATAAAATTTTGTTAGATGTCACAGGATGTCGGAAAACTCAGGTGTCGGATTGCACAGGTTCCACTGTATATATATATATATATACTAGATAAAACTCAGGTGAATTAATTACCTACTTTTTAATACAAAGGTCAACATATTAATTTAACTGTTAAAGAACAAAGAGACATACATGTACATGTACATTTGTACCTTACATATAGGTCAGGGCTCACGTTAGAGGGTGATTCGGGCGAAGAAGTCACTTTGTGAAGGTTGACTTCGCTTTCACGTTGGTAAAAAGCGAAGTTCAAGTCGCCTTGTAATTTTGAAGGTAATACATTTTGTAGGTTAATCATATTTCTAATGTATTCTGCATACAAGTCAATATTTCATTGATATCAAAATATATCCATACATTTGTAACAGCAATAAAAATGTAAATCCAATGTATTAAGAGTCTTAGGCAGGGCTCACGTTGGAGGGCGATTCGGGCGAAGAAGTCGCCTTGTGAAGGTTGACTTTGTTTTCTCGTTGGTCAAAAGAGAAGTTCAAGTCGCCTTGTAATTTTGAAGAGTTGCCCTATGTCGCCGGCCTCATATTTTCTCCACTTGTCAATTATTGAAATCTATCGTATCCGTTATTTAGTATTTTGAAAGTGATTTTCTTGGAAAGTAATCCATTACGGTTTATAGAAACTTAAGTTCGTTCATTAGATCTTTTGTTTACTGTTTATATATGCCCGGCTTAAAAGAAAACTATTTGTATTTTTTTTTCGTAAACAACAATGGCGCCATTTTGGTAAGGGGACGCAATGCGGTACTGTGCTACCGGAAATATTGACCGAACTTTTTGTCCACAGCTACTTTCAACAAAACGAACTTTTGATTTATTTTTTCTCATTTCTGTGACATAAAATCATAGTTATCATATCAAATATGTTCATATATGCGAAGATTCCAATTCAAATATCGTTGAAATGCACATAGACGCTTCAGATTTTTATCCATCCGCATTGGTATTTTATACTCGACACCGGGTTAATATATATTACGATCTATCGAACAGCCATGTGTAAACGTTAATGCATATATCCAATTAAACTAGAAAATTGAATGCCCCCGTCTCAACCTTATCCACCTCAACCCCC
>MJUT01047566.1:365121-390902 GCA_002080005.1 Gigantidas platifrons | reverse complement strand
GATTGATTGATTGAATGGGGTTTAACACCATTTTCAGCAGTATTTCAGCCATATCATGGCGGTCAGTTTTAGTGGCGGAGGAAGCTGGAGTGCCCTGAGGGACCCGCAAGTATAAAAAGCGTTGTTTACACGTTAACAAGGTTTCAGTGGCAAATTTCAAGCATAATTTTGTAAAAATTGTTGAAAATCAAAATCCATATAATATGCACACCTTCAGTGTTGGTACTAACTGCCTACAAAATATAAAAGGTCTAGCAAAATCTGTCCAAGATCATGCATCCATAATTTTGTAAAAAAAAATTGAAAGTCAAAATCCATAAAATATACACACTTTCAGTGTAGGTACTAACTGTCTACAAAATATAAAAGGTCTAGCTCAAAAACTGTAGGAGGAGTTAGCCGGACAAACCATATATCCTATAGTATATGGGGGCATAAATGAAAAGTCCAACTACCTGTCATTTTGAGAATATTTGATGAAAATCAAAATCCTGTGCACATGCACACCTCCATTATGTGTATAAACATGCTACAAAATATTAAAGCTGTAGTTCAAAAACTGTAGGAGGAGTTAGCGGGACAAACTATGCATACTATAGTGTGACGAACGGACGGACGGACAGGGGTAAAACAATATGCCCCCCGACCAATAGTCGCGGGGGCATAAAAACTTGGAACTACAGTAGCTTTCCTCCGTTGTTGCAATCTGATTTGAGGTCTGGCAAATAATAATTACAGCCTTTACTTTCTTCAGTTTTTGACTGACAGTGGCAATTTACGTTTATATTTTCATTCCCAAGCTAAATATAGTCGAACCATTGAGCAAATTGAAAGAGACATCGTTCTTCAGCTAAAGATCACACAGATATGATCATGAGTTATTACAATTTATGTGGGCACAATACAGTAATATTTCAAAAGGGAAAAAAAAGGTGGGGGTACATATACAAATCGCTGGTATGAAAGGCTCCAATATAGTCAAGGTAGACAGAAATAAAAATGTGACATTGAATAGATGTCCTTAAGGTAGTTATGAATAAAAAAAACCCAGAACAAATCAGTTCAGACAGCCTTTTAATTATTTACTAAATTTGGGCAGGGTAATGTCAGAGGGGTCGCGAAACAATGTTTCGATTAATCGCAATTAACCTCTCCCAGAAGTCTCCCCACTTCTCTCTGTTGTCTCCCACTTCTCCCTGTGAGCTCCCTGAAAGAGAAGTCACTTCTCTTTCTAATTTGAAAGTAGTGGGAGCCCTGCTTAGGTATCCTGTTGGTTAATTTAATTTGCTAAAATAGAATCATTTCAAAATAAAACAGTGTTGCATGTTCTGTAAAATATAAACACTTTTTGCACTGATGGTACTTTTTATATAAATTTAGATTATCTTTAGATTTGAAAATTAACTGCCAACTTAATGCAACACAGAACTAAGCATGCTGAAGTGAAGATATTGATTTTATATCAGCTGATTATAAATAATTCAAGTTGATGTCAACACCCCTTAATAACTTCAAAAAAATATTTAACTGATTATTGCATTAAAGAATTTTTTTCAAGATTTTTTGAAGCTATAATTTTTAAATAAGACACTTGAACCAGATGTTTACACTCTGAATGTACATGTACATTGTTTAAGTAGTTCATCCACAAAATGACAGAATTATAAAAACTGTCAAATCAAAAACAGTCAAAATTATCAACACTATAAAACAGGGACAGGACAATAATCACAATTAACAACACTATAAAGTAAGGGAGACAACTGCCACAATTTTAAACACTATAAAGTAGGGGGGACAACTGCCACAATTATCAACACTATACAAAAGGGGGACAAGCTGCACAAAATATTAGCAGTAAAGCATGTAAGCATTAAAACTAGGAGACAAGAATCTACATAAATATCTGCCACTGAGACTAATAAAATATACATCAATGTTATCATTTTTAAACATTGACTTTGTGGTAAAAAAATCATTTTATTCAGTGGCAATCGATATTTATACATGTGCAAATTTATCATTAAGAGTGGTTTCAATTGTTTTATCATAGTTTTCCCTGGGATTGGGGATCATTTTAATGGCAAATTTGTTTTGACGTCAGTTTTTTCCGTTATAAATTAATTTATCCTGTATAAATATTATGAAAAGTACACAAACTTCATTTATCAGGACCTGTAGAGTGTCCTGTTGAATTCATGATAATTCATTATAATCTCAATAAAATCAAGACATTTCAAAATTTCATTTCTTTAATATTCATTGACTATTTTCTCTTTAATTTAAAAATCTTATAGAATGTGTCCTTTTGAGGTGGTTAATGTGACCGATTTTGTCAAACATTTGTCATATTGACATCACATGACCAGACAAATAACCAATTAATAATCAGCTTTGCTACAAAAGTTTATATAAAACTGAAAAGTAAATTGCATATTTCAAACTAATCACAAAAACTGACATGTTCACAACACAAAATATCTTACTTAAACTTCAGTCTGAGGGGTTAGGGTTTTGGTGTTTAACACCACTTTCAGTTATATCCTGGTGGTCAGTTTTATTGGTGTTGGAAACCGGAGAAAACCAATGACCGGTCGCAAGTCACTGACAAACTTTATCAAATAATGTTATATCGAGTACATCTTGCTATGAGCGGGATTCAAACTTACAGCTTCAGTGGTGATAGGCAATGATTACACAGGTAGTTGTAAATCCAACTACCATACGATCATGATCACAACGGCCCTTTAACTTCAGTTCAAATTACGTTAAATGTTCAACAATTTTTACTGCAAACTAATTAAATCTTAATTCATAAAATACAAACCCCCTGACTGCCTTGAAACTGTATACTGGGCTTAGAGTTACTTCCATTCTGAAAAATAAATAATTAATTAATTATCTGAAATTATACTGTAGTGTACATGTATGTGTAGTGTAACATATTTTTCTTACCATATCATGAGCTCTTTTTTATACAGAGAGCCACTTTTGTGACTAAGAAGAAGAATGACATGTTATCAAAATTTCTGATTTTGGGGGAGATAAGTATAAGGATGTAAGGAGAATGTTCCAAAAAGAGCTGTAGTGCACATATACTGTACTTATATGTAATATGCAGAGATAAAACAACGGTAAAATAGGGGCCAAGAAGCCCAAGATCAATAAAAATTGGCCTGGGCACCTGAATTTTTTCAGACAGTAGCCCAGCTGGCTACTGAAATCTTTATTATTTCATATGAAAAGTCAGTTGCTAAGCCCCAAGAATTTTTACTGAGGCTACTAAAATTGTTATTTTAAGGAGTCAAGCTGTTGGCAACTGTAGCCATATTGCTAAGGTTTGTCCCTGCAATGTACTACAAAAATACAAATTATACAACATGTATACCATTACGTTTTTCTTCTTTTGTTTAGTTTTTCTTTGTCTTGTGTACCCTATCTTGCCAGTTTTTCTGGATTGTCCTTTTTTGATTGCCCCTTCAGTATTCTCTAACATTTATTTGCAAACAAGCAGTATTATTCCCATGCTTCAAGTAGAATTTCACTGTCCTTGTGGAAGAACTTTTTACAACCGAGATTAAGTATTGGCTAAAACTACAGTTACTTGCACATGCCATGGGCACAAAATATACCAGATATTTATGACAATTTCCAATAGATTGCATTGACAAAGTGAAACATGAGGTTATGGTGTGGTTTTCAACTGCACTCTCCACATATGTAGTAATAATTTGTAAAATCATGTCATGTAGTAAAATCCATGCACTAAAACAAGTTAAATTTCTGCAATATTGCTTCAAGCTGTTCCTGAGAACTGCTATTAACATGGTACATTTTTGTACATATATAACAGTACTACTACCCTACATTGCACATGTATACCTAGATTCTCTCCTGCTGTCCTACAGGCAAATGTTATAGTTATTTTTTGAAAATTTTTAGTTTTATATGAAAATTATATATAGGGAAAACTAGAAGTTTCGGAATGACCTTTTGTTCATTGTTTGTAGAATTGAAAGTGATTGAAGGATCACGTGTATTGTCCTATGTCATGAACATATGTTTGCAATTAATTGGCTATAATAATACATTTTGTTTTTGCTTACATCCTACTGTCGTGTGGTAAAGGTGTGGAGATTTATTTAGGTCATGTTTGTTTGTCAACATTACAGCTACCATTTGTTATGATAAATTGTTTATTTTTAGATAAAATATGATAAATCAATTTAAATAACTTCAGTTTTTTGGTTTATAAATGTACCAGGACTACCTGTCTAATAATTGTAGTATTTCTACCCTTGCATTCCGAATATCGAAAATAAATAACAAGTAACGGAACAACACAGTAATTTATTAATGTGTGTTAGCGCACAAGTGAATTATCGTTATTGTTCAGTTAGGAGTGACTTATTTTTGATATTCGGAATGAAAGAGTAGTTATACTGTTTATTACATACATGTACAAATATACATTTTACACTTTTGTTTGAGGTAATAAGATGATTAAAAAGAAGCTTGTTTTCAATTACCAGAGGTTCAATGATATTTTCAATCGAGATGACGTTTTTACCGTTACGTCACAATGAAAGTTGTTTTCCATTTCCAGATGCTCAATGATATTTTTAACCGTAATGACATTTGTAATGTAATGTCACGTTGAAATAAACGTTTTCTATTTCACTGGATGAAATTAATACTGGTTGGAAATCTCAGCATTTCACTGCAGGCATCTATATACAAAATGTAATAGTATTGTATTTCAAGTTAAACCATTTTTCTTTGAGTATTTGACTATTATAGTTTTTTTTAAGTGACAGTACAATTTGAAACATAAAACTACCGTTACTTATTTTCCTTCAATGTTTTTATGAATTATTCAACTTAAAAAATAAGTATGTAGAAAACCATGGTCTATTATCTGGAATTGATATTGTATCATACTCAATTAACCAGCCATTAAAACTTTGTTGAATACAAATGCCAATGGACTGGTTTATACCATGGTACAACATGAATAACTTAATGTTGTACCATAGGTTAAGCTTGTGTCAAATGTCAATGGACTGGTTTATACCATGGTACAACATGCAGATCTTGGTGTTGTATCATAGAATAAGCTTGTGTCAAATGTCAATGGACTGGTTTATACCATGGTACAACATGCAGAACTTGGTGTTGTATCATAGGTTAAGCTTGTGTCAAATGTCAAAGGACACAAGAGTTAGAATTTGTTTTTTGTCACGCAAAGCACGAATTTTTTTTTCTTCCATAATTTAACATTAGGTTATATGACAAAAACTCTGAATCAGACTTTTTTTTTCCTCCACCAAAATCAGAATATTTTTTCAGCAAAAAACCATAACCCCCCCCCTGGAAATTAAATGGTCCGTCCCTAATAATAATTTTCACTTGTACCAATCCAGTTTTACTTGTCCGGGGCTTCATGCATGTTGGTTAGGGTGAAGACTGTTATTATAAATAAATGTCATGATTTATAAAAGAATGCATAGTTTGTACATTTGATGAACTGTCTTATCTTGTTATTGTTGGTATGACCTGAAATCAACTCTTGTCTCACGTCATGACTTCATGTCATATATATCGTGTACATTTACTGATCATCTACAGTTTTTGTATATGTGTCTACCAAATATTTCATCTTAATATCTTTTACAGATATGCCAAATACTTCATCCATCTACCCAAATAGAATTCATCCACAAATTCATTCAATAGAACCATGATGCACTCCTCCATGAAATACAGTAATTATAAGGACATTATTGTTCGTCTAACAGCCTTTTCAATAATGGGTGGTAAAAATGGTCCTTGGTACCTCCTGATTCTAAAAATTGTTGTATAAGATATTAAAAAAAATTGTTCAAATTTTAATAAAAAGTACCGCTTTTTAATTGTGAAGTATTTAATAAGGAATAATTGGTACACTTGAAAAATATTGAAAGCCGTGGTCACCACTGATTTTTCCCTATATATTTCATGTAAAACCATGTTTTTTTTAATTATACAGAGGCCATTTCTTGACCAATTTTGCTGAAATTATGGCTAAAAAACGCAAAATGTTTCTTGAAGTTTTTCGCCATAATCCTCATATAACTTTCTGATTAACAGTCAATTCAAACACAGTGCAGAATTCTTGAAGTTCAAAAATACTATAATTATACTAGTTTGTCAGATTCACATTAAGATTTGTATTTATATTGTGAAATTTTAAAAATCTTATTGGTGATAAATAATTTGTGACTACAATCATTTGACCATCGTGTGAACGGTGTGATGAGTGGAGAGTTATGGTAGCGTGATCAGCTATGGGTTACAGATGATGCAGATTACCTGTCCTTTTATATCTCTCTCTCTCTATATATATATACACATGTATATGTATGTATTAATAAAAGATAAGGGTCATCAAATTAAATCAGTCTAATTTTTTACCTACATTTTTTGGACTTGTATCAAAATTTCATAATTTATTTTTAAGTTATTAAAAAGTCATCCTTCAAATATATAACTTGTATATTTACTTATAAATATATATATATAACATGTACATGTATTTGTAAACCTCATAATACATCTACATTTGTATATCAAGCATTTAAAGAAAATTGAATAAATTAAATAGATTATTTTCTATTTTTGACCTTAAATTTGACAATGTTATTGTTACGCTTCTGGCCATTTTTTCTTCATGTACATGTATGAGAGGATGTATTTGTTTAAACTTCCACTTAACATTACAACTACATGTAAACATATGGTCTTCTGACGTCATGATCCTTTCCTATTTTTGATTAATGTTTGAGTATTCTTTATCGTCAAGTATGCAATTATATAATAAAAGAATTACCTCAAAATAAATGATGTCATCAAGATTATATGGAGGACAAAAACCCAGATTACAGAATGACATAAATGCAGCAAGTCCACTAAGGCTTCTTCCTGTACCAGTTTTATTTGTAATCAAGTTTAACTTTAAAACCATAACTGATGGAGGAAATCACTAAAACACTACTTGTCATTGTCACAATCAGATCTACATGTATTCAAAGGGGAAAAATTTAACATCCAAATTAGATTGAAATAAAAATTGTGTATAACTTACGAAGACAAATGGAAAATTGCCGAATTTCGGCCCCTTTTCCTAAAAAATAGTTCAGTTTCTTCTGTAACTAACTCATAATGATGAACATTTTGCAAAAAATAAATGCATTAAAAATGGATGACAAATAATAAAGTTTCATTCATTTCATTAGGTCCCACTTTTATACTAAGTTACAAATCGTTTAGTTGTTTGTTTGTTTGATGGTGTTTAACTCCATTTTCAACAATATTTCAGTTATATCGTGACTGTCAGTTTTATTGAAAATTGGTGGAGGAAACCGGAGTATCCAGAGAAAATCGCCGACCCGTCACAAGTCACTCACTCACTGACAAACTTTATAACATAATGTTGCACACCTCGCCCTGATTGAGATTCAAACTCACATCAGTGGTGATGGGGACTGATTACATAGGTAGTTGTAAATCCATATAGTATTACACCATACGATCACGGCCACGACAGCCCCTAATCTTAGACTTGTATCTTCAGAGAACAAGATTTATAAAGTTTCAGCCAATTAGACACAAGAATGGCCAATGTTGAACAAAGGAAATCAGGGCATCACAAACATCATTCCTGCATTAATATGTCTAGAAGTTTCAGAGGAGACCATCAAAATGTGACAAAACCTTGACAACGAACGTACAAAAAACGTTGACCTAAAATGAAAGAAAAAGCTAAAATACATGTGTAATATACACTATCACAAGTGGCATAAATCCAAGTACCAGTATGTCAGCATTTACAGATGACGAACGGACAACAGACGCGAAGTGGAGGTAAACGCTAATATGACCATTTGGGGTTAGGGTTACGATGTTTAATATTCAACAATAAATATTTCAGTTATATCGGGGATTCGAACTTACAACTTTACGGTGACAGACAATGATTCCACATGTAGTTGTAACTACCACATAATCATGACCACAACGACCCCTATATGACCGTTAAATCTAAGTACTGGTAAACAAATCATTGTTGTAGCTAATTAAGCCTGAGGAAATTAATTTTCTAAATATCAGTAGAACAGCTACTTGTACATTTTACACTTGTGTTGTAGTGATATGACAAATGTATATATGTGTTAAGAAACTGACCTAATCACTGAAACCTAACATTCAACAAATATATTTTGTATTTACCGAGTCAATGACCTATAAAAATGAGGTTTAGGTTGTAACGGTTGTATAACATACCTAGCTGACATGTGCAAAATGAACATGTACACCGTAGGACAAATTTGTTCACGTATGATAAGTACCGGTAACAGGCTTAATTACAAAAACTTTACATTCAGTATGTAGGTATGATTGATTGGTGTTGATCGCCAACTTCAGCAATATTTCAGCTATATCGTGGCGTGTCAGTGAGTATGTAGGCCATATAAAATAGATGTAAAGTCATATGATATATATATTGATGCTGATGCTAAGATACAAGTAACCACCTCTCATACATATTATTCTAAAGCTAATCATCACTTAACATACATTTTTGTTAACCTACTTAACATATTTACTGAAGTGGATGAAGAAATAAAAAAAAAGAAGTTAATGTCTATTTACAGATACAATTTCATGTGAAATGTGATGTTACAAGTAACGCAAATCATGAAATATGATGAATCTATACAGCTATAGTAGAGCAATGGGTATGATATCGTTGCAGGTGTTAGACAAAAATAATCACTTCTCGAAAAATTCAACTACATACTAATCCAGATATATAGTACCTATTATATACTCCTATGTCATGATGAAGAAGCATCTCTGAAAATATATTCATATGCACACCTATCATGTATGTCTGTTTATTTGAACATGCATGTCAGATTAGCTCAAGAATAAAAAAAATGATCACATTTCAATTTGTCTTCACAAAACACTGTAATTTTCAACAATTATTGATTTATTTTCTTTTCTTGTACATGTAAGAAAAATATGATTATACATTTCCTGGTATATTTTAAATAATGTTTTCCCCAGAAATTCACTACGGTATATAGAGGTAAAAAAATGGGCAGGTTATATTAGACAGTAATTTTGGACAAGTCGCTTAAAAACAAATAACTTTTATAGATTGCTCACTTGCTTGATTGATTGATTGAGTGGTGCTTAACGCCAACTCTAGCAGTATGGTCACTAGCAGCATAAACAATAGTATAGTACATTAGTACCTCATTGTATAAAGAATCCTATTATAACTTCCTGAACCTCTGATGCTTTTTTTCTTGGCCTTTTGTTATACATCCTGATAATCCTTAAACTTTAAGCCTTTTTTTAAATTCATTTTATTATAGTATATATATTGTAAAGGTAAATATGGCATTATTTCAGACTGGCAAAAATTAGAAAAAATCTTGGTCCATCAGAAAAAAGTTTATTTCTGATTGAATAACTCACCATACAATGTTACAGCTGGCATTTTAATGGCATGGGTGCAGCATATTATGACGACAGCAAGTCAACAAGAGTTTCATCCTGTACCAGCTTGTTTACTGTGCATCAATTTGAACTCAAAAGCCATGACTGCTGCAAAACTAAATGTACCCTAGTCACAATCAATTCAAAGAAAAAACTGCATCAAAATTGGATGCAAATAAACATTCTATATAAACCTTCCAAATATGTCAAATTTCGATATTTTAACCTCTTTTCCAAAATAAAATGATAACAACAATGCCATACATTCTACCATAAAATGACAGCACAATTTTTTTAGGTCATATAAAAACGAATGCAAAATCATGATCAATCTATTATTATCTCTCCAGTAAACTTCCTTGGCAAAATAAATTGTTGTTTACCTACAATGTATATACAATGTATATACTTTTCTTCAGCCCTATAAAAGTTTAAACTTACTAGAAATTTGAACAGAATTCATTAGTACAGTAACCGTTTTACAATCATTCAATAGGAACCTTGGTTACTACAGAACCTCACGACGAGCACCAGTCCTCTGGCCCAAGACCAGTCAAACTTTGTTCGGACCAGTAAATTTTTTCAGTTTTTAATTCGAACCAGTAAATTGAAATTTTCATTTCGAGGACTGTTACTATTAATAAATAATATAGGTACGTATACTATGTACTTATACCCCTCCCCCCATGTAATGTTTATTGAATGGTTCTTGGTCCCAACTGTTACATATCGGTACAGTACATGTATATACCGTTACATACAATGTATATAGTCTAAATCAGCTGATTGCCAATTGCAAACTGCCTGAAGGGTGACAAGACAATATGACAATTGTGACACACACATAAATCATTAGAGAATTATTTTATTATAGAACTAACACCTTTCTTTACAAATGATATTCCTTTAATGTACAAATATCATTCTTCTAGTATTGTAACCTTCAGACAGGAAGTTATGTAGTACTGCCATGTTGACTTGTTACATGTACATGTATCAACAGTTGTGAGGTCTATAGCTATAGGATCGCCTACATGTATCAATGATTGTGGGGGTCTATATCTTTAGGATCGCCTACATGTATCAATGATTGTGGGGGTCTATAGCTATAGGATCGCCTACATGTATCAATGATTGTGGGGGTCTATATCTTTAGGATCGCCTACATGTATCAATGATTGTGGGGGTCTATATCTTTAGGATCGCCTACATGTATCAATGATTGTGGGGGTCTATATCTTTAGGATCACCTACATGTATCAATGATTTTGGGGGTCTATATCTTTAGGATCACCTACATGTTATTATATATTGTATCAACAGTTGTGGGGGTCTATATACATGTAATATCAACAATTGTGGGGGTCTATATACATGTACATGTACATGTAACATCAACAGTTGTGGGGGTCTATATACATGTAATATCAACAATTGTGGGGGTCTATATACATGTACATGTAACATCAACAATTGTGGGGGTCTATATCTTTAGGATCACCTACATGTATCAACAATTGTGGGAGTCTATAATATGATCACCTAGTAGACCTACATGTACATGTATCAACAATGTCAATATTTAACTGTTTACATATACACATATACATTTGTACTTTCCCATTCATGGACTTTTAATAATTTTTGTACTTTAAATGCTGCATTCATGTCACAAATTTTGTTTGACAATTGGCTGTTTTCTAATTAAGTAATCTTGTGCCCATCAGTCTCTCACTCTTCAAACTTATATTAATATTGGTGATAAATTCATGTTAAACAACCTTCAATCAACTTGAAACATAATAATAGTAAATTTACCAAGAAATTCAGCTAAAGTAAACTTGCTAGCCTACCCGAAAATCACTTTTAAGGGAAATTTCTGCAGATCATACAAGGCTTTTTATGGTAATTTAACTTAGAACTTTGAATACATCTATACCTTGTACATTTACATGCATTATATTAAATTCAGAGGGGAGATGCATTCAATAAGGAGTGTATACTCAAAAATACACACTGAAATTTTGACATTTTGCAATCTAAATCAGCAAAATTGGATGGGGCAAAAAAGTGGGTTACACACACAAGTTTATTATTATCTGAGGGGTTGGGAGTTTACTTGCTACCTACATGTAACTGAAACTACCATGCTTTCTCTTATCACAATGATTTCAAACATTTTGTGCAGTGCCTCTAATTAATATTCTCTCATAAACAGGTGAGGGGCGACCATTAATGGGGTGCCATGGTACTCTAAAACAATTCCAGTATTCCTCATACAGATATACATGTATGTTCAATACAAGTTACAATGTATACCACTAATGATACATGTATCTCCAGATTGTAGAATAACCTTTGAAGACTGATTAACTCTAAACAGCATCAACCTTATCACAATTCAAAATCTGGACCTACATTATCTGATAAGGAAAATACGCACATTAGACTATATTATGCAGTTTGACCACAGTATAGCTGTCTCCATCCTAATTAGGGAGACCTTTAGGAACTGTCCATCATCAGATATATACATATAATAATACATTTATTCTTTTAATCTAGAAATGAAATAAATGTAGGCTCATAATATACAAGGTATTTTTTTCCAAATAAATGCAATTTCTCAGTCAAATAAATACTTCGTACATGAACATGAACATGTACTAAATGACCACAAATTTCTTCCTGCACTCAAAAACATTTGAACAAAAATATAAATGGGCCAAAAATTGCTTTGAAACATGATACGTACACACCTGTTTGGTTCTTGGTAAAAAAAAGAAATTTTTCAAATTTTTCTTGTTAACAATGCGGGTAATTTTAACTACATGTATTATGCACAGTTTTACTTATAAAGGGAGATAATTAACGATAGTTTAGCTTAGTGTGTTTAACACCACTTACAAAAATATTTCAGTTATATCGTGGCTGTCAGTTTTATTGGTGGATATGTATAAAAGTATAGTCATTGTCATAACATTTATACCCAATAATTTAAGGGCTACAGTAAATTTTCAGCTGACAATGTAACTAACAATGTTGGGTTCATTTTCAGAGGTATAAATGAGCTGGATCAACTTCAAGTGGGAGAGATGCATTTTATGATTGGTTGTCACTCGCTCCAGACGATGTTGATGGCAATATTTCTTTCTTGTGATCACATGATATGAAAATCATCCTACATTTTTATGCAATGAATGCAGTTTGTATATGTATCATTCAAATAAAGAGCAAAATTTAGTTGATGACAAATTAATAACCAGAGGCTCACTCACCTGGTTATCTTTGCACTGTTTAGGTTCATGGAAGCTACATGTACATTGTACATTGTAAGTTTGTTGACAAAAATTGCAAATCTTTATCATGTTTTCAATTTAGTCATCTCATACATTTTTTTGTACATCATTTATATAATAATACAAACCATTAGCCTCTTCTAAACAGAAGAGAATGATTTTTAAGTACCGCTATTAGCGAAATCAAAACAAAAATTGACCTAATATGATTAAAATCAGATTGAAATTGCCCATGGCATCAGTTTTTTACCAGATCAAGACGAAATGAGGAATATGTGTATAAGACTGAACATACTTTTGTTGTTTTCTAAAAATCATTCTGAGAGTGAGAAGAATATTTTCATATTTCAGCCAATCAAAACAAAGAATTACCAATGGTGACCATGACTTTGCCTGATCAAAATGAAATGATGAGTCTATGGGGAGGAACTCACAAACAATTTAACATCATAATGACATTGCACAAAAAATAAAATGTGTGTTTCAAGTTGACTGGCTGATCCTAAAAAAAATTTTAGTAAAAAAAACCCATAAAATCTGGAAATTTGCTTTTCTTTCCACATTTTCAACTTTTAAACAGCTTTCCAATAATGTCTGATGAGGATAAAAGGAAAGATTTTTTTTTTTGTATCTAAATGTGATTTCAGGAGTTGAGTGTAGGATTGTATAGTGAATATGTTTTTGGCAGAATCAAGACTCAATGTGGACATAACAAACATCAAGCCTGCAATCATGAAAAGAAATTATAAACACTGATAGTCACTGACAACAAATATTCTACCAGTATCAATAAAATAAACAACAGGGGCCTATTACAAACATGTACATGACACCACAGAAGAGATGATCAAAATCTGAAATGCCAATGATGATGCTGAAGAGAGACGAGAGACAATGACTCAATGTGATCCCAAAAGCTCACATGGTCTTTGACTTTCAATATGTCAAGGTACAGGTGCAGCCAAACTTGTCTTATGTGACCATTTCAAGAGAACAGTGAAATATGGTCACATAAGACAGGTGGTCGCTTAATATTTAATCATATGAAATGCACTGTGAATGGAAATAAAAATGTAGGTCACATAACATAATTAAGTTATTGCTTACTATAGGTGGTTACTCACTAAAGCACGTTTGAAGGTATCATCTTAAGATATATTGTGTATGTACAATGTAGTAAAGTATCTATTTATAGTTGATTTGGCTCAGGGGGATAAATGGTTCTCATTATACTAGTAAATTGGTGTTACATTGTACCAACAGTGTGTGTTCAAATTCTGCTGTCGGAAGAACAAAGTGAAACATACATTGAGATTATCACATGGCCTTTTTCGTATCAGATCCCTGATCAGCCAGAGCTGGAGGCTGGAGGGCCGATATCAGGACCAAGGGTCGATGAAGGATCTGATATGAAAAAGGTCATGTTATGATCTTTTTATCATATACTTCACTTGGAACAAGAAAATAATTTCAGAAGATGCCTAATGCATTTCATTAGATTTCAACTTTTATATCACATGGTAAAAAAAACTGTGTTATCAGCTATAAGTATATGATAAAAAAAATTATCAGCTAAAAATCTAAATCTGTTGGGTTGAATGTTCAGAGGTATATTAATGTATAATGTGACAGATAGTAAGTAGGTAATCAAACCAAAAATAAATACATTTATGTCAATGATTTCCATGTGATTATGCAAGACCATATCAACAGATGATGTAAAAAAAACATGTGCTTTAATTTCAAATTGTCAGCATAAAAATCACATGTTTTCTGTGATTGAAATCATAAATATAAACATGGTTAATTTTAAAACTGATAACCAAAAAAAATCATTTAAGTAATAATTTGAGTTGAGAAAAACTTCTCTTTTACACAGGGCCCGAGTAGTTTATGCAAATGCATATATCTCCCTCCCAAGAAGCCTGCGGTCTGAGATGTAGACATTGTATTTTCTATATTGAAATTGAAATTTAATTTGAAGCTTTTATCTCTGATAAATAATTCAAATTAATTATCTTGTTTTAAGAAGAAATTCCATTGTTACAGGGGTTTGTAAGATCTAGTCCCTGACATCATACACTACTAGATAAAATGTCTCAATCAAAATAGGTAATGAGTATGCATTAAGTTTTAAACAGTTTTTATTCTATTTACATTTTATAATATTTTTCGATTAATTTACAAATATTGACAGTGCACTGTATTAAGTGCATAAATGTCCTTGATTTCGGATATCAAAGTATCTTTTCCTGATCTTTAATGATCTTAGAATACTATAAAAATATATCTTTTTAGTAACTTATGTGGACTATTCTTTAAATGATCACATTCAGGGGAAATATATTGAAGCAAAACTGCTAACTGAGCAATTTAGTTTAATATAAATGCACAACAAAGAAAATATACTAATGATCTTCAATTCTTGACAAGGCTCTGCCTCACATGACTTTCAAATTAGTGGAAAAACTTCCTGTGGCTTCTCTCTTAAAGAGCTAACAGGGTGAAATGGAAGACAACAAAAAGAGTAGGGAGACTTCTGGGAGTAGTTAATTATTTAATTGAAAATTTGCTTCATGACTCATTCTGAAGTCACCCTGTCCAAATTCAAAAATATATATTAAAAGCATTTAGTTTGATTTTTGTTCTGTTTAGTCAGTGTTACAATTTCTTAAAGTGCATATATATACAATTATATCTATAATCTAATGTCAAAATATGTGTTTCTATATTACTTATCTCTTGTTATCTAGTGCATTTTTATATGTAAAAGCACCCCCCACCTCTCCCGGGGAAAACAAGTGGTCTTAATTACCATACATTTTGTATTATAATTGTCATTCTCAGTGCTAAATTTATTCTACAGTTAAATAAACAAATGGCTGACAATCCTACATCAAAACATTGGTTTATCATATTACCACAGGCCAAGTAGTGCAGCCATGTGCAACAAAGAATTGTTTACATTTAATTTCTGTAAAATATGAATAACAGTTTAAAGTACATTGAATTCAACCCTTTAATCTAAATTTGTCAACAAATGTGATATGACATGATTTGAACTCCATACATGTACATGTATGTATTAGCTGATAATTGTCAACACTGAACAGCGTACACTGTTGTTGTTCTTCTTAAAAAAAACTACGGCATTCAGTCCAATATGTCAGTTGTAAGTTAGTGTAACCAGAAGAGATTTGATTGATTGATTGGTGTTTAACAACAACTTTAACAAAATTTCAGGTATATCGTGGTGTGAACAAGTTTTATGTAAACACCTAGAGGACCATTAGAAATAAACAATGTATATAAAAACAAACAGGTTATATACAAATAAAAGAAATATTAAAAGAATAAAACTATATATTTAGAATGTATGTTTATTCAACTATATTTTTCAATATAAATTTATTTCTTTTAAAAATTTCAAAATTGTGTCGACTGTGACATGAGATTTTATTTTAATATACATCTATTATATCTTTCTCAAGCTAAGTATCAGTATCTATATCACTACTTTAGATATAATAATAGTATTATACTCAATCTCTTGACTTTTTTGTACTCAATATAATCTTGTCTACTATGTGTATGTATAACGTAAGTACATGCACTTTTAATCTATACCCATATTACCCATTTAAAAACATTTAACACTAGAGGTTCGATAGTACAGTACTAAAATTAACCTAGGTGATAAGAAAGTCAAGAAACAAAGTAGTCAATACCCCCTATAGTATAGTACATTTGTATACATCATGTACATTGTACATGTATGTCATCTGACTAAAGGAAATTCACTGTATCTAATAAGTGTTTACTTTTAACTGGTTGAACTGATTATTAATATTAACAGCCCTCACGATGAGCACCGTTCCTCAGGCCCCTGACCAGTAAAACTTTCGGACCAGTAAATTTTTCAGTTTTTATTTAAGACTATATATATAAAAAAGAAATTCATAAATTTGATTTGGACCAGTAAATTCACATTTTCATTTCGAGGACTGCTATTTGTAATACATACAGTCCTCACAATGTGCACCAGTCCTCCAGTCCAAGACCTGTATAATTTTGTTCTGACGAGAAAAATTGTTCAGGTTTTATTTAGAACTTACTACAAATGTAAATATAAGTTCAAGAATTTGATTTGGACTAGAAAATTCATATTTTCATTTCGAGGACTGCTTCTATTTGTAATACAAATATGTATATAAAATTGCCATATTTGTGAACATATTTGTTTTGATTGCCATAACTAATGGGTTTTTTGCCATACCTAATTTATGCTTTTTGCAAATAAATTCCTTTATTCATTCATTATGAAATTTCTAGCTTTCCCAAAATTATTTGGAAAAGAAATATGCACATATTAAAAATAATCTTCAGCTTTTTCGAATTAATTTCTTTTACTTAAGTGAAATAAATTGAGTGTATAATGTGATGTAATGATACATTTGTATATCAGCACAAATACGATGTGAAGACCACATCTGTTAAAGATTATCTAGACCCTGATTTTTTATATTTAAAAACAGCTGAATAAAGCAAAATTTGTGAATATCTATAACAGCATTATTGATTGTTTTATGCTATAAATTATAATTTTCAGATATAAATAAAAACTGTCAATGTAGGTTTTTTTTATTTCTTATTGTTGAATATAATGATTTTTTTATTATTTAATTTTAGGATGGTTTCTAATTTTAACACAATTTACAGAAATGAACTTATGAACTTCTAAATTTACACATTTTAATCAGGAAAATCTATTAGATAAATTAACAAGAAAGGAAATACAATTACATTATTTTTCCCTGAATCCAATTGGTTTTTTGTTTGCCATACATAAAAATATCTTATCTACAATGTAATTTATAATGTAAGAAAAAGATGCACATGTTGACTTTATAATTTGTACAACTAGGTGGCTATAGTATATCATATTTATATACAATGTATGCATAAATGGAACAAAAGGGTTAAGACATAAATAATGTCTGACATTAATATTTCTGCTGTAATGTCAAATAATAAGATTTATCATCTTAAAAAACCTTCTGTGTAGCCTCAAGTAAACCCAAGTAGCAAAGGGAAGAGATCCTTGCAACTCGTGCCAAGGTGAGTCTTGGACTCACCATTTTCAGTTGGGACTCGCCAAAGTTTTCAAATTTTCAGAAATGTCTTCTGGACTCATCAAGTTAAATTGCTACAAGTATCCCTGCTAAGGACATATACATGTAGAATACTGCTGAAGGGTTGGGGTTTTTTTGTGTTTAACACCACTTTTTAACTATATATTTAGTTATATCGTGTTGGTTGCTGCTGAAGGGAAGTCAATTGTCAATGAAAGATGGAAATTAAAACCTTTTTAAACCTTGAATAAGATCTGATGTAAATTTGCATGAAAAATGTAACATCATCCACATTTACATTGTATAACATGCATACACATGTAGTAGAATATGGCTTGTAGTATGTAGTATATTGTAAAGTGAAAAAAACGTCATTGTGGGATGTTGTCCATAAAAATGTTATAAATAGAAAGGTCAACTATTATATAAATATAGGAAATTTGTAATCAAGAATACTACATATGTATTCAAAATGACATATATACTTAAAGTTTGAATGAATTCTTAAATGTTATGGATGTCAAGTGTTTTAAGCCTTCATTGTTCTACATATAAAAACAAAAAATGGCCTACAATATTCCTCAACATTGTAGAAGACATAACCATAGTAACCAATCTGTGTTGACAAACTGTAATGTCAGTAATCAGTATACAGTACAATCTCTTCCTGGACAAGGAAATCATTGACCAGAAAACAACACAAGACATATTGATGTACATGCCTGGCATTGATAGTAAACTGAACTGATAAAATGCTCGACAAAGTTACGACAGACGACATTATGTAAATTAATCAACTATGATTAGAGCGAAACGGTCATGTTACTGTCGATACAGTTACACAACTTTTGTTCCCCTTATAAATGTATCAGTAACAGTTTCACAATCCCCACGAGGAGCACTGGACCTCTGACACAAGACCAGTCAAATTTTGTTCTGACCGGTCAATTTTTATTTAGAACTATATAAAAATAAATTCAAGAATTTGATTTAATTAAAAATTTCATTTCGAGCTCTGGATCCATACTACATTGTACCTCCATATACCATGTACGAGATATAAATTTACGTATTCAGCTGAAACTTCAAATTTTCTAGTAATTGATAAAAAGTTGTAAACTGTTCCAGCTGTAAATCAGTAAGGCCATTGAAATATTATGAAAAATAAGAACTTGTGTTTCATACATGATGTAGCTACAGTTGTTTATAATGACTAAGAGGCACCACAGTCACTTGAAGTTTCGAAAATAAAAAAAAAATAAGAAAAACTTCGAAAAATTTTAGTCATCTATAATAAATAAGAGAAGTTATGAAATGGGTTTTTTGCGCCAACATGTAAACAATGATTAACTGACGATTGCCGGTGCCAAGGGGTGTGCTTTAACCGCCTCTGTCGACTCATGGCATGTTTATTTACTCATTAGTAATGTTTTAACCTACAAGCATCCTCTATCTGCGACGATTTGACAACTTTTTCATCAATTTCGTGTCTACTTTCTATGAAACGGACTCCATGGCGGTAGAGTATTTTCGAAACTTCAAGTGACTGTGGAGGCACTATCTTGTCCAATGTTGAACAAGATGGAAGTCAATGTTACATGTTGTAAACAATACATTTGGATGGTAACATGATATCCAAATACTTATCGCATGTGAAATAAAAAAATAATTACAATCAACAAGTAATATGAAACTGCTAAATGAGATCATGAGAACATATGTTGCCTTTTACAAGTTCAGTACATAGAGTAAAGGTACCTCAATCGTACAAATGTCTTCCTGAAACTTATTAAATAAAATAGTAGCACAGATATATCATAAAATATTAGTACTGACCCTTCTTTACCCACTTTATACAAGTACAGAATGTCATAGTTTCTGCACTTGTGAAGTCCCACCGACACCACATATGGTATGGAGGAAATGATCAACCGTTTTCTGGTTTTCATGAATGACCAGTGTGATAATAGACAAATAGTTTCCGAAGTATTATACCATAAGAATATTCACAGAAATTCATTCCTGTGAAATATACGTGAATATAATCCAGACAGAAAAATGTTGAGTTTGCAATTTTCTACTGGCAACACCATATTTGTATGGAAAATTCTGTGAAATTTCTAAGTAAAACATATAAATTTTACCTTCAATTTTAAATATTCATCAATTGCTTTAAGTGCTGAGTCCGTTAGTTTAACTTGAACGACCGTTTTTTGGTCCTGCGGAGAAAAATTAGAAGAGAGCCCGTACTGCTGGCCTTCCACTAGCGCGGCCATGTTGGGTCTGAGCACAAAAGTTTAGTGCTAGGGAACGTGTCAAAACCACGAGAGAAATTCCATTTCCGGTCGCAGCCGTCTCATGTCAATTAGACAATAAACAATATAAAAATACCATTATATTTTATGGCAGTTTGCTCTTAGTTTCTCTAAGTGATGAAGCCAAAAATAATATTACATATTAATAAGTTTTTGATATTTTTAAACTACATTATCTATTTCCTCCTTTGAGGAATACACAGATTATGAGATGTTCCCTATGTATGACTTGATTGGACAAAACGCAGACGGAAAAGGTACAAAACCGGAAAAAATGAAATAAACAAAATTTCTAAATCTCAGTTTTTGTTATGTTCTCCAAGACAACAGCAGTTTAAGAAAAATAGATTACACATATTTTTATTAGGGAACGTCCATTTAACTTGAAGGGGGGGTTATGGTTTTTTCCTAAAAAAATATTCTGACTCCCAATGTTGCTGAAAAAAATATTCTGATTTTGGTGGAGGAAAAAAAGAAAATCTGATTCAGAGTTTTTGTCATATAACCTAATGTTAAATTCTGGAAAAATTTTGCGCTTTGCACGACAAAGCAAATAAATATTCTAACTCACGTGATGTCTGAAAAAAAAATTCTGAACGAAAGAAAACCCCCTTTTTTGGGAGGCAGTTATTTTTTTTATTTTTTTTTTTTTTAGTCTTTACCCACATTCAAGAATCCATTCAGTGATAGTGTAAGCCATAATATTGTCCTGTGAAAATGTGTCCGATTGTATCCTTTTCAAATGAAAAATCCCCAACAGACCAAAAGAAGTCACCTCTGCGCTGTATTCCGTCCTCGGACTTTATCATAGAAAACAGTTGTAACAGAGGACAATACTTCACGGCAGAAACTATTTAATCTTACAATATGCCTTTGATAATATCATAATATCAAATACTGTAGTAGATGAAATAATTTTGAATACAGAATTTCATAGCTGTGTGAACAATGTATCAAATCCAACGAACACAATCAATCAATTTAAACACAAGTTCCCCTTTCAAATAGTCTTTTTTTTTTCTTTATATATACGCTGCAACTCTCCAAGAGCTTGTCACATTCTTTGAGTAGGCTGTTTCTATCTTATAGTTTGTCTCCGATGACAAACTTTATATAGATTGTTCCTCTCCAAGAGGTTGTCATATCCTGCAGCTCGTCATATCCTTTTAATAGGCTGTTCCTCTCGTCAAACTTGCCATATCGTCTACATGAGCTGCTTCTATATATGGCTTGTTATATTATTTACCAAAAAATGGACTGCAATTTGTTTTGAGAAACTGCATTTTAGTCTCAAAACATTATGTGTGTTATTAACGTAAAACACTTTTAACAGAAAGTACATGCCTTCTGGGTCAGAGTTATGGTGTTTAACGCCACTTTCAACAATAGTTCAGCTATATCAATGTGGTGGCATGCCTTTGATATTTAAGCTAATATTTTAGCTTCTACTAATATTTTACAAATGACACAAACAAATATGTTTTGAGACCAACATGCAGTTTCTGAAACCAAATTGCAGTCCGTTCAAAGTTGTTTGACTCCTAAAGATTGTTTTCACATCTGACATCAAGGATTTCCATAAGCATATGTCTTAATCTATATTTGTGTGGAATGATTTGAGGTTAGTGGTACAGTGACTCGTTTAGTCATATTGATGGAATAATTGATCGTCACTATATATAACTATTTAAACCTTCATTTCTAACACTATTTCTTTCATACATCAAGGAGAATATCCCGTCCTCTCTTACAGATTGTCACACTCTATTCGGAACAAAGACTGTTTCTCTTACAACGTGTCATAAATCGCAGGTACTTTATCATTTATATTCTCTTTCTGTTTTATAGTTATTCACAGTTGCATTTATTTCTATTCTAGATTAGCAGAATAGTTTGCACTTCTATTCCAAAATATTAAATACATTTTTCGAATAGAACTAACCCTTTGGTGTAAAAAAAACTAGAGGCTCCCAGGAGCCTGTATAGCTCACCTAGGCATAATAACATCAGTCAATAAAACTTGATAAAAAATAACAAATGTAGCCCTCGTCATTGCAGACCCCTCTCCAAAATAATTTGGTCAGGGGTTCCCCCTTTAATGTATGTTATCAACATTGCTATAAAAAACATAAATGTCAATGAGTCTCAAAATTTAGCTTTTTGCTACTTCACATTTTGTAATAGAGTTGCTTCCCTTTGATTATTTGAGTAACCAAAAGCAGGGAAAAAAATAATGCATTTCAAGAGGAATAACTCTTCACATAGTTGTCGGACATTTTCAACTGTGGAACTTTTTTGTAGATCTTGACATGCTGAACATTTTTGCAGTTTAAACTTGACATCTATCTCTTATAGTTTTTGAAATAAATGATGAAAAGTATTAAAATTTTGGAAATTTGAAATAAAAAAAACAAAAATAAACAAAAAAAAAGAGGGGGGGGGAATAACTCCAAAATGGGATTTACTTCAAAATTGCTGGGTAGGTAGATCTTGACATGCTGAACATGTTTGCTGTTTCAACTTATCATCTAACTCTTATAGTTTTTGAAATAAAGAGCGAAAAGTATTAAAATTTTAAAAATTTGATGAAAAAAGTGCAATAACTCCAAGATGGGTTTATCAGATTTTCTTCACAATTGCAGAGTTGGTAGACCTTATCATGCTGAACAAGTTTGCAATTCAAACTTATCATCTATCTCTTATAGTTTTTGAAATAAAAAACGAAAAGTATTAAATTTTGAAAATTTAATGAAAAAAAGGGCAATAACTCCAAAATGGGTAATGGGATTTACTTCAAAATTTCAGGGTATGCAGATCTTGATATGCTGCACATTTTTGCTGTTTCAACTGATCATCTATCTCTTATAGTATTTGAAATAAAAAACAAAAAGTATTAAAATTTAGAAAAGTTGATGAAAAAAGAGCAATAACTCCAAGATGGGTAATCAGATTTTCTTCAAAATTGCAGGGGTTGGTAGAACTTATCATGCTGAGCATATTTACAATTCAAACTTATCATCTATCTCTGATAGTTTTTGAAATAAAAAATGAAAAGTATTAAAATTTGGAAAATTTGATGAAAAAAGGGCAATAACTCCAAGATAGGTAATTAGATTTTCTTCACAATTACAGGGTAGGTAGATCTTGACATGCTGAACATTTTTGCAGTTTCAACTTATCATCTATCTCTTATAGTTTTTGAAATAAAGAGCGAAAAGTATTAAAATTTTCAAAATTTGGTGAAAAAAGGGCAATAACTCCAAGATGGGTAATCAGATTTTCTTCAAAATTGCAGAGTAGTTAGATCTTGCCATGCTGATCATTTTTACTCCCCTGTCAGATTTCTGATATCATTAACGGTTTTTGAGTTATTACCAAAAACGCACAATTTTACCATATGTTCTATTTTTAGTAGCAGCGGCCATGTTGATTGGGGCACGGCTTCACCGGACACAATTTTGAAACTAGACACCCTAGTGACGATTCAGACAAAGTTTGGTTCCAATTGGTCTGGTAGTTTCAGAGGAGAAGATTTTTGAAAAAGTTTACGACGTACGACAGACGACGGACGACGACAACGACGGACGCCAAGTGATGGCAATAGCTCACATGACCATTTGGGTCAGGTGAGCTAAAAATCTATATTCCCCAACTAAATCCATTCTTTTCAACCTGTTCATGAGTAACTTCCCAGAACATAAAAAAAAACAAGAAGTGCAATACAGTATATACAGTCAAACCTGCCTATACAGTCACCTCTATTAAGCAGTCACCTGTATTAAAAGGTCACTTTTTTCTTGTACTGTCATAGAACATTCTATGTGAATTGAACATCTTTTAAGAGGTCACCTGTCTTAAAAGACCACGTTTTCCTTGTTCCAAGGGTGACCTCTTAATACAGGTTTGATTGTATATGGATTTTTAATGTACATTTTGTATGTGGATTATGTTATTCTTATGTCTCAAACCAAATATAATTTTTAGTGTAAAAAATGGAATCTAAATGCAAAGACTGAAAAATGTATTTTTTCAATAAATCTGGTATTATGTGGAAGGGTGCTTTCTTTAATTGTGGTCACCAGATCATTGTATGTACAATAGTAATACAGCAGTTAAATATCTCAGTAAAATCTTTTTTCATTAGATTTCAGTTAAAATAAAACAATATTGTACTGTTATTAACATTTTTTTACTACTGTATAAAACGTACTTTTATATGGAAATGAGTTATGTGTTCCTTACATACTTAATCTATGTACTTTCCCACAAAATACTAGATCTAGGAGTCGGAAGTTCCAGGGTATTTATTAAAGTACCATTTCCTGAAATCCTATTCAGTCTAGACGCAAAATAAGTCTTGGGATTTCTCAAAATCATCTATTTTGCACCATAAAATGCTCAGCTTCTGGGGGCCTGATTAACTTCCTCCTCTGTCACTGAGGCTATTTTACAGCCATGAACATACCAATTATGAACTAATTCTGCCAAAAGGTAAAGGACTATTTACCTACACAAAACTATGATAAGGACAAAAATTGAACAAAAGGACGGATGGACAAGGGAAATCCAATAAACAAACCAATCTACAAGAATAGGAGGTAATATATCCATTCTCTGTAAAGTTTCTGTACAAATGGTTCAGGGTCGTTGTGTTTAACGCCTTTTTCAACAATATTTCAGTTATATCGTGGCGGTCAGTTTTATTGGTGAAGGAAACCGGAGTACCTTGATCATGAGCGGGATTCAAACTCACAACTTTAGTGGTGATAGGCACTGACTGCATAAGTAGTTGTAAATCTAACTTCCATACCATCACAACAACGGCACACAAATTGTTCAGTAGATTTAGAGAATATTTAAAATATCTGAACAAATCAGCTTTTTAATACTCTGGTGGTCATACCCCGGTATATGAATTCCTGTAAATATTTTATTTCAAAGGCCCATTGGTTTTAGAAAATCTTTTTATCAATCAAAAACCATTATACCATAAGGAAATTGCTTTGGGGACAACAGATAGATGTAATTCCTGATCCTCCACATATTGAATGTTGGATTATAATGAAATGAAGGACATTTTTGAAGACTAGCCATAGATCTTTCCTGCAACATTTCTTTAAGTAAAAAAACTTAGTGGACAAACAATGTCCACAAACTTTAACTTTGTAAGGTAAAGCAACAAAATTAGCATGTGGTAAATTGTTAAAGTTAAAATTAGAAAGTTTAAAAGGTGCACGATTGTCAACAATTCCACCAATATCAACAAAACAACAACAATCACTTCCAACTCAAATAATTGAACACAAAAAAGATCACAACTATGGTGTTGGAAATCTAGGTCGTGGGTTTGGACAAGCACAACAAAGTGGATTGGTTAAATCGTTTAAATGGATCCCAACCCTCTCCCTCTGTTAAACCATTTAATTGGATCCCAACCCTCTCCCTCTGTTAAACTGTTTAATTGGATCCCAACCCTCTCCCTCTGT